>JAODUI010000029.1:4208275-4255258 GCA_027563995.1 Papilio gigon | reverse complement strand
AGTCATTCCATGTTTCGGGCTAATAAAATATAGAGCAAATTATCGACGGTCCTAAATAACACTTAGCTATATTTATGATAGCTATATTCAGAGCACGTCCGGTATTTCCCCCTAAAAGACAATGTAATAGTTATTTACACTGATACCTTAACATAAATATTTAACGTAATTTCGCATCAAATCTTCTCAACCTACATTAACCTCGTTGCGGACCCGCCTAAATCTATTTATACTCCCTATCTTTTCATGTTACTATTCATTAAAGGCGTCTTTATAGGACAAGGTTTTAATACCATTTGTTCAATTTACGGTATAAATCAATATCGGTCGCTCACATGTGTGTAGTTCTATCACAAGCAGTGCACTAGAAGGATTGCGGGTTAGACTTGTGAAAATAGTACACACAGCGTTTGTTACTCGGTGTATTTGGCTTACAAATATAATTAGGGAGGAGCTATATTTGATATAACCAAGTCATAGATAGGTTTAGGTCGAACGAGGCCCGGCGGTCGGGAGCGGTCGAGGCCCGTCGGGCTCGATCGGCGGGGCCTGCGCGCCAGGCAACGCGCGCCGCTGCGCTGCAGCCTTCCCAATCGTATTCTGAACGTAGCATTAAAAATATTATTTTTGAGGTTAACTTTCTTAGTTCCAAAAAAATGAATCAAGACTAATCGTGAGTCTCCAAGGAAGTCGAATACGCTCCAAGAGAAGTGTCGAATGTCGCGAAAGAGAACGCTCAATCGGAAACTAAGACGTTTTGTTTGTGTAAATACAAAGCTTTTACTGTCAAGTGCACGGACAAAGGAGATCCCATCGTCCAGGAAGCCTTTCGCTCCTTAATGGAAATCATTCAACACTATTTTCTTTCAAGTTGTTAATCATAGTCTGGACTGTTTCATAGTTAGTGTTTCAAACATATCCAGAGATAAAAAGTGAAGTCAATTAAGGCCTAGTCGTCATCAATAATACATTGTTGTAGAATATTTCCCACGCTTGAGAGTAAAGATAACGTGATTGTTGTATTGTTGTTAGTAGAGTTCCTGCTAAGTGTACTGCTTGATCCACCTGTGATATTAAATCATCTGCTAAGCAAATGTACCTAACCTTTGTGAATATCGTATCTTCCAAACTGGCCAAGTTGTTTTGACTATTAGATTGTTCATCGTTATAGCTTACTATTGTTAGGAATTGAGATTTTTAAAATTTAAATAAAAATATCTTTTGCGCACAATATAATCTGTTATTGTTGTTAGTTTCGCGTTAAGGATTTGTTTTGTTATTAGACTTATAATAGGTGCTATAAATATGTTCGTAACACGGTAACTGTATGGGGGCCACCAAATCAAAGAGTGCTGATTTTATAAAGGTAATTCATTTATTTAGGTATCCTTCCTAAATACTCTGAACTTCTTTCCGATTCCCTTCGATTTAGAACATCTGTAGTAAATGTAGATAACTTGAATTAACATTTCCTTCTACTTTTAATATTAGATAAAATGATTTTAGGATATAGTAAAATATATTCACTAGTATAATTGTTAGAAGAACTATTTCAAACATAACTATGAACTTTTTAGTGTGATATATTTTATATTAAATAGCCGATTAACAAATCATTCTTTTTTTTTTAATTTTCTGTTCACTTGTTTATCCAGTTGGTTTATTTTTTATTTAAACGAAAAAGGGACAAACGAGCAGCGTGTTCATCGAAATGTTTATGAATGCTTTATAAAGGAATCTGTATGTTTTTATCTTATTAATATTATAAATGAGAATTTTAAGATAGATGAATTGATTTTTGGTTAAAAAAAATCATGTATCACCAGAACAGCTAAACGGATCTCGCTGTAATAATAATTAGGATTTATTTAATTCTGTGTGGACGGAGTTGCGGGCGAAAGCTACACTCGAGAGCAATGAATCCGGGTCATTTAAAAAGATCTAAAATTCTAGAATGAATAAATCTAGGACCAAGAATGCTAGCTTTATAAAATTAACAGTGCTTAATAGACAATATAATACCCATTAAATAGAGGTTTTATCTCTTTTCAGTTACTACAAGGTTGCGTCATAAAAAATCAAATTTGAAAAAGGGAGACTTTCGAAGATTGAGTTAAAAAATTACTGCCCTTGAGCTTATTTTTTTTCTAATCTGATCTTAAATAGGTCTATAAACTATATTGATACCAATCATACTATTTTACAAAAAGGCCATGTTTCCTAGTTGTGTGTTCATGGCGGAATCAGCAGTTTTCTTCTTTATGTAATTTTTAATAAATGATATATAGTGACCTATATACTTTTTTACTTTCATTTAAAGGCTATTATATTGTCTATCAAACAGCGTTTATTTGATTAAGCTAGCATTTTTTGTATCCAATTTTTTTAGTCTTCTTTAGACCTTTAGGTGACCCGAATTCATTGCCTTCGACTTTAGTTTGTTTAAATAATAATATGATATACATTTATGATGCTGGCAGTACAATAAACTAATAAGTCATTTTGATTCTCTATTTTTATGCGTCAAAGCAGATAAACCTATAGTAAATCTATTAATATAATTTCAAGTAAGAAAAATCGCATACAATTGATTAAAAAACATTGAAATCATAAAAATACATACATATATCTAGTTTTATATAATTAATAATAAATTGACAGGAATGTCTGGAAAACCATAATATGTAAGTATTATCTAGCTCTATAGATCCCGTATTTGGAAAAAAAATGTTCACGGTCAAAGAACACAAAAGTGTAGTAAATTAAATTAATGAATTGAATTATTAAAAATCTTAATTATGAAATGCAACGATTGCATTTATAGCAATAGATAAAACCGAGTGTACCTTGGCATTCTGATGTTCAACGATCGCTATTTTAAACCTAAGAAAATGCTGGACCATTAATTTACCTACTCGGTTTTTTAGAAATATACCCTTAGTTACTCCCTACTAATAAAGTTACTTATAAATAAAAAAAAACAGTTAATTAAAAAATTTCATATCGCAAAAGAATCATCATTTAGTATTATATCGTATTTAAAAAGAGCATGTAGTTCTTAATGAGGCACTCTCTTTGGGCAGTACAAAGTTTCCCCGAGGTAATGAAGGAGGCTTACTGCGGTCGGCGACAATCCTTTACGTTGCTTATGCTCACTGAAGGGGACACGTATCTTCTAATTACTTCTTGACGTGTTGGTTCGCCGCATCACGTTCATTCACAACAGCCCTACATAATAATCTTACTTACTTACTCTAGTCTTACCCTAACCACATATGCATTTGTCGCGTTTTTAACACCATTTTAATCTCATGACAAATTCTCTAATAAAAAGGTATTTAAATACCTTTTCTTTATATAATTTTCAATTAAAATAAGTCAATATAAAAGTAGTAAATTTTCCGTTGTACAGTGTTGTTAATGCTTGAAAATTAATGCAGCTAATTCGAGAACAAAGTGAAATTTATTAAAATCGTCGACTTCCATGATAGCAAAGTTCTATAGAACATAAAATGTAAGACTAAGTAACAATGCCCCTAAATAATTGTGCGTAAGGTTTACGATTCGTGTTAAAAATAAGAAAAGTTTTTACGAGTTAGGAAATTCGATTCGCCCACAAAAAGGTTGCTTCTTTTTGCTTAATTTTGAAAGTTTCACACTTCGCTGTACTCATATAGTTTCGGTTTCCTTTTATAGTGTTTAAGTGTCTTTAAAAACTTAATCTTTATTCTTGTTTGAAGAGCTCGACACTAAAAATGTTCAAGCTTTAGGAGTGTCTAGAACCTTCTTACTTACTCTTTTGTTGTGACAGTAACTGTTTATCACTATTAAAATGTTTTGGTAACGTTATAAAAAAACACCATACTGAGCTATTGTTTAATTCACCTATAAGTAAATAAAACACAGAATTGTATAACGCATTATTAAATGTGTTTAACAATTCTGTGTTTTATAAAATTACTATATTATAAAACACATTATAAAGTGTGTTTTATATTTATTGAATTATATATTGTTGTGAAATGTCATTTTGAAAATTATAATTCGAAAGCAAAGTGTAAACCTTCATCTATCTTAAATACGTTTTAATGAGAAATATATTTTAATTTCACGTGTACCACGTTGGTCTCCGTTGGGACGTGAGCCCGACGATTATTTTTGAACGCGACCGCGTCAGTTAAGGCACGACCGTTATAAATTGTGTCAGGGTCGTCTTCCTATTGATTTCGCTTCTTTTAAGTTCGTCGGTCGAACATGTGATTCGCGTCTGCCTTTTACAATAAACAAAAAAATATATTACAATTAAATTTCAAATAATAATTTGTTACGTAGTACTAAGTGGGGGTATACTTAATATTTCACCGAACGAAACCTTCCCCTACACAAATGTAATTACGATTTTGTTTTTTCAATAAAGTTTTTTTCGTAGCTCCCAACGACCAACTTCTTTTAACAATAATTTGCTACAAAGAAACATAATTTCTTTTCGCGATAGCCCCATTAAAACCATATTTCTTCCATTATATTTTCCCTCTCCCTGATTTAAAATATTAAAAAGTATGTTTCACTTGGCTACGTTAAAGGAAATGAAGAGGTTTTTTTCGGTCGAAATATTTTTAGATAAAGAAAATAATGAAGGGAATTGTCGCGATATCTTGCATCAGTAACTTTAATCTCGTTTCCTGTTATTTAAAAAAAATGTTCAACAATATATTATTTTACATTAAATTAAACTTAATACGTGAAAAATATGACCAGAAATTGAAGAAAATGTTACAACGTATTTTCTAAACAAATACCTGTAATTTTTCACAACGGCCGAATAAATGGTAGGAAAAACGTGCCGCTACGTGACGTGTTTGTAGCGGAAATACGTACACACTCGCACGAGGCCTTTGTTTCACATTTATGTTATCCGTTGAATTTTTCTTTTTATGTTTAGCTCTAAACATTACTTTTTATTTTACATTTAAATATTACAAAAACACTACCAATATTAAAATTATTAAAATATGTACATATTTTATTACATAAAGTTATTCTGTTATTCTCAATTTTACGCGACAGTTTATGAATAAAAAGTTTCAATTAAATAAAATAGGTTTTTAAAGGTATTCAAATTTAATTAGATACCACCATACTGTCTCTATAACTTATGTTTTTTATTACAGGTAAGTGAAAAAACTTATGAAACGCAACACTATTATCAAGGTAAGTGCGTAGTTATATAATTACAAATTAAAGTAAGTTAAATCGAAAAGAACTTTTATATTACATAAGGAAACTTAACTAAGGTAAGTTACCTTCTTTTTGATGAAATTAATAAGGCCATGTGGCCTTTGGATAGATTAAAATCTCATGAATATTTAAAACAACAGATTAATTAAAGTTTAGATTTATTTAACTATCTACATTTCTACAATATATTTTAATACGCATTATATGAAAAAATCTACATTATTATACTACAATTACGACTCCTAGAAGATAATTAGAGCATGTTAATGCAACTATAGTTTAACTTTTAAATTGCCTTACTTTATACTGGACACGAACGCCGGTAATAAGGCAGAGAAAGAAAACGTTATCCTTATCTCGTGTAAGGCTTAAGGCTTGCGGTGGCTCCGGCATGCGGGGCACGTCTCAGGTGCAAAATGACTTTAAACCCATTATAAAAATAAAACAAACAGTTTCTCGCGGTCACTGAGCTTAACTTCTTATTTTATAACATCTTTAGTTTCCAATGTCTTAGTTTGTTTAGTTTATATTATCTTTTTTCTTACATCATTTTAATGCTAAAGTTTGGATAATGCAAAGAACTTCTGGACAGTGGCTGTCACTTTTCTATCCTAGGTCTAAATAGGACAATATTAATTATTACTACAGACTGCACAATCTCAAATGGACTGAGTAGTTGACAAAACTTATCTATTTAATTTTTTTATGAGCTGTTTTAAACAAGTTTCCTCCGCAGATATAAATCTTTTTAGAACTATTTTTTTGACTTTGAAGCGACTGAAAATATTCTTGATATCTAATAAATAATTATTTCTTCGAAATACGTATACAATGTTTCGAAAAGTTCGTAGGCCGCACTAAAGTCTAAGGCGGGCCGTGGTTTCACGACCACTGTTCTAGACCGATCTGGATGTTTGTAAAAAGTATATAATAGCTACAGTTACTACGTAAGATGAATAACCAATACGCTAATTTTGAGTTATATCTTTAGGTTTTTTAAATTAAATTGATGTTAGACATATATAAGGCTTATGTATATAATTTGTACTCGCTTCGTCTCGACTCTATCAATGAATCTCAATGTGATTGCTGATTTCATGAATTGTAAAGTTCGCAAACAAAAGCGAAGAGGAGCTTTTAAATTTATGTATATTGAAACATCGAAAAACCAAGGTCCCAATCATTGTTTAGTTTCGTTTCCACAAACAATCTTATTCGTTTCAGATATTGGCAACGAATTTCAATGTTTTTTACCCAAATTACTTCTATTTTTTATTGAATAAGGTCTTTGCTTTCATTTTTAATTTAAGTCGAGTGTTATTAGATGTTCATAATTTTTAATATAGTTATGTTGCGTAGTGTATACGCTTTTAAACACAATTCGTAATATTTAAATTAGATGATTAGAAATTTAAAGAACTTGTACTAATAATGTACTGTATGTAGCAACAACTAATTGAAATTATATGATTATAGTCTCCGACTTCCTCGACATAATTAAATATTATTGATAGAAATAAATTAAAATATAATCACATCAAAAGATTTGAGTAAGAGTACACGCTATTAAAAGACACGTTTACGTTTATCAGGATTCGTTAGATTTCTTTGATAATAAATTTTAGGTGCGTCACGTAGATGTCGCTTCCGTCCTTGCGCTGATTGCAGTGGACTGACGAAGGCAGTCGCATTTACTCAACATCGGTGTGCAAGGCGGGTCACGCCTGCGCAACAAGCCGCCATTACTCAGTCCCCTGCAACGTCACTACTCGCTTCGTTTGCTCGCCCAATTATCTTTAACACATTGAAGCGACGTAACATGATATAATTTTCACCTTCTCATATCTCCTATCCTTTCTGTGATCTCGACCATAATTATCAGTTTGGTACACTGGAATTTAGTATAAGACACCGACTAGCATTTATGCGACGATTCGTTAGCAGCACAAGGACCGTGCGAAATAAGAAGTCCGTGTTCTCTCTGTACACCTCTGAGTTTCGAACGTGACCCAAGTTTTTGTAATAACGTATAAGATACTAGTTACCTTCCTATCTAGTCATTCGTCACCAAAATTGACAATAAGAAAACTTGTGTAACTATCAATCAATAAAACGACTAAAGTATAATATGATATGTAACACTTACAATAGCGATAAAAGCTCATAGATTTTCATCTTGCGAAAGGAATTGGGCGATGAGAGCCATTAGTCTTGATCATTTTAACTAACCGCTTGGCCGCTCCACAGATTAATCATTCCTCAGAGACTATTATTTATATTATTTTTGTTATAAATACATTTTTTTATACATAATGAATTAATCTCAATCTCATTAAAGCGATTTTGTTCCATTAATTCTGTAGATAAGCGAGTGATCTCTACGCTACAATATTAATTAATTAATCCTTGTTACATTCGACCCACACGGAGCTGAGAGATAATTGATTTTCTACACGGACTTAGATCTTTTACTCAATATAATAGACGTTTAGTTAATTATTTCTAATATCGTTTGAGTATGCAATTTTTAATTGGTTACAAGATTTGCTGTTAATTGTTTTGTTAGATGAAACATGAACATAGTAAATAAAAAAAAAACGTTTTATAACAAAACAAAATTATATTTCGCAACTACAAAACTCTACTTAAAAGTTGACGATAGTTTATTGGAAAGATAAATCTCGATCCTCGTACATTTGTTTGTTTATAAAAAAGTTTAGAGAAACTTAAAGACGAAATCCACGCTTTCATTAAAAGTACAGACGTCTCCCCTCTCCCCGTTCCGCACTTTTCATTAGTTTCAAAAATTCTGCAACCTAAAGATGTTGTTTTTTTTTTCGCAAAATGAAAACATCGGCGCACAGCCGAGGCTGATTGCTAACGTACAGGTTTACTGCTCTACTGAAATTCAATATACACTTTCATTTATTTGTGAAATGAAATGGCTTTTACAACCTGATTAAATGTTTGAAAAGAGTCACGCTTTTCCTTTGGATAAATAATAGCAATATTTATCTGAGAATTAAAAACAATAGAATTGCTAATAGAAAACGATCTTGGATTTTACAGTGTCTTGTCATATCCAAGTATCTTATTTTTGATTCTGTACAATCATTATTATCTGACTATATGTTAGTCACTCACTGTATAGAAGCTCGGAACATATATTATATTGCTACCTTATATCACGAGTGACTAGGCCACCACCCACATCGACCCAGTGAGGGTTGATTGACTTTACACATACCTTTGATTCGGAGACATATGCAGGTTGCAACACGCTACATATGAAATACGGAAATCGAAAATCACATAGGTACATGGCAGGGATCGAACCTGAAGATTGCAAATCAAGTACTTAAACCTAATGCCATCGACAGATAAACTTTTAGTATTTTTTTTTTAAGAACTATAAACTGAGGATTGACTACGATCCAACCCGAAGCCAAGGTATGGATATGGATATGGATATGGTCGAAAAATTATATATACAGTTTTACAAAGGCAAAAAAATACTAATAAAATGAAACGAAACACTATCTGGTACGTTACGAATAATATTAACATTACTGCTAAGTTAATTTACGTTGTCAGCGTGTTACAAATATCTGATCTTTATCTACTCTCATATTAATGGCCTATTACTAAAGCACATTAATATCGTTTATTAATACGAAGCTTTTGTATAAGCTAAAATATTTCACATCAGCGCGTTTACACGTGTAGGCAAAGGTAACTTTCAGTAGAAACATCATAAATCATCGTTTATATGCTAAAATAATAAAGGTTCCTTTAACCGTAATTGTTTTCGTAAACAGTATGATAATATTAACGTAAAAGAATTTAATCTAATCTTAATGTTATTGTTTATTTTTAAAGATTATTCGAGAAAAGTAAATTTTCATTTGTTTCGCAAATATTATACGTGATTCATCGATAATTTTCGAAATTTCCATCTCATACAAAAAAAAAATCAAACCTCATCCAAGGAACTGTCGCTCACTAACGGTGCCTTTTGGAATACATCTAAGCACGTTATCGTGTAACATAAATTCAATATGAAATAATATTCTGAACGTTTAAGGTGAAAATTTTCAAAGCAAGTTTCGCCAACACCGTCTGCTACACAATTTGAACCCCTTCCCAGACGTATTTTATCAGCTCCGCCGAACACCACACGATGTATTTCAAAAATATTAATGTTGTGACATTTGTAAAAACATTTCATTCTAAACTGAAGTCGGGATATCGGTTTTTTTTCTTTTTTCTACTTTGTAGTAGTAACATATAAGATTAAATAATCAGTTGAATCTGTTGCCGAAAGACCGGTCTATTAACATAATGTCACCAAAGCCCTATGCCTTTGCTGCCCCATCGACACAAAAAAAACAAAAAAAAATGGTATCGTATAGTTATATAAGTAGATATAAATTTAAATACAGGAAATCAGAACTGAATGTATAAATATAAATAAAAAGCAAAAAAGATTACGGACGGCGAGACTGTAGAGGCATGAAAATTATTTAAAAAAAAACATGATGTCACCTTTCTCATATATCTTGATGTAACAGACCACTGTGTTCTTACACGGGTTTTTGACAGGGATTGTGGAAAGCACGGAAATATAGTTAACAGTTAATAAATAATTTACAACAATAGTTTAGCGTATCTGTTGTTGCTTTAGTGTTGTAGATGTCCATAGACGACGGTGATCACCCTTATAATCCCGTCGCTCGTTAGCCCGCTTCTCTTGTAAAAAAACAGACTTTATCGTAATAAAAAAAATTAAAGTACTTTTAACTGCTTAGATTATAATTTACTTTATAGGTTACAACTTAATGTAAAATGTTCGATGTTAGTTCTTTAAATCAACATTCTGTATGCAAAATTACGTAATAATCAAAGAATTGGCAAATAGTCATGTGTCGTTTGTCTGTCTACCCAACTAAAGTAAGTGGTTAATTTATCTCTTTGCTATGTTTTTTCACCAAATATTTCTCTTTAACGACCATTACCCGACAACCAACACGAATGTAATGGAGGGTGTATGTAAAAGTTTCTCACTTCCCTGCATTAAATTACGTCGAAAGATATGAGAATAGGAAATTTATGAAGCACCTTTTTGTTGTGATTTCATGTAAATTACATACTCCATATGTCGTATATTGTTTAAGTGACTTAATTAGACGTTTGTTCCTGTGTCGCACATTTAGCATTTTGTACAGTAAATGACAACACAAAGAGAATTAACTCAACAAAATGACCCAGGGGACCTCTTTTTCTCTACTTTGACTATCACTTCTTTGCTCCGGAATTAGTATAGGTCATATTTTTAATAGTGATTTAAATTTACCGCCATAACATCGATGTTGATCATAAATATGTTTATATAACGATTCATAAACCTTCTACAGGAAATATGTCTCAAAAAGAACCTCTGAAGTATTATTCACGTAGTTTTTCCCAAGACATAAAATGAACCTAATACAACAAAACAAAAAACGATAGACAATAACGTCTTATTTACGAGATGAGCAAATCTTGCAATCTGGTAAGCATCAGCGAAATGTTTCAGCGATAAAAAAAGATTATTTCTATACTTATGAAAATGCTCGAACGAATCAAAGAGGAAAAATGATATCAATCAATAAGATCCCCGTGTCCTACTAATCTCACGCCGAGCAAATAGCCGTCTGGGTGCATTCAACCCGAAGCCCGTCTACAAATAAAGGAGTACGTTTTATGATTTTCTACTAAGTCATCTTGTAAGCGAGCGCAGGGATCTTCCGCGTGGACTGGCTCGCAACAGCGACCTGACAGTCGCGCGACAACCATTAACTCGCCGACTGCGCCCAGCCTTGTTTACACGAACCATTAATTTTAATACAGTATTCACTTTCTTTCTTTTTAACTGTAAATGCAATGAACATTTCACTAATATCAATGAGCAATGTAACATCGCATATCTATCAGTTGCAGCGCTTTATCGCAAGGCTGTTATTATCCACACACACAATCGATTTGACCCCAAACTAGGTTTCATCGCACTATGAGAAGTGGGCTGGATGTTAAACGATATTCAACGCGAAACGTCTCCGTAAAAATAACAAGCTTTCAGATTTAAAGGGATTTGAGAATGTTCTCATATTTTGCATGACAATGAACCGTCTTTAAAATAAACATACGCTTTATAGGAAAAAAGAAAACTGTAAACGGACCCGAGTCGTACCGACGACCGCTTTCATATTATGCGTACGTATAACACTCTTGTACAATAATTCAAAACCATAATGGTTACGAAAAATGACGATATCGAAATACGTATTTGATCAAATATTAAATTCCAATAATTGGTACAAGTCTTATTTAAACTAATACTTTGATTGAAGTATAGAAAATTTCCTTGAAAAAAAAAATGTGATGAGTGAAACATTCGTTCATTTTAGCAGAAATAAATTAAAGGCTGGGCTGGTGTAGTAGTAGGCGGGCGATGGGGGGCGCCACGGGCGCTACGGACGGCGGGGCGGGGCGGGGAGGCCGGGCGCCGCCCGCCCGCAGGCGCGCGTGCTCCGAATGCGCCCGAACACGCCCGATCGTTGGGCGCCGAGGGGCGGCGGAGTCCGACGAGCGACGAGCGAGGCGCCCTCCGTGGCCGTCGCCGTCGCCCGAGCCAGTCGCAGTGAGAGCCGCCAGGGCGTTGGACTAGTTCCGTGTGTCCGAGTGCTCGGTTATGTAACTCAAAAAAACTTATTTATTTATAAACTTAACATATAAGTCGGGGCTCGAACGCGTTCGATCCTCACGGACTCACAGCACTATACATTTGCGCATACAATACCGGTAGCGGCGCCTGCAGTACATGTGTAACAGTGATGTGTACCTACGCCTATCCTCGGCCCAATAGACATCAGAACAGGTTCATCGTTTCCTTCGACAAATTTTATTTGTAATGCGATCACAAAATATTGCATCGATTTTAAAATAACGTAAATAATTGTACAAACGAATTTTACGCCAAGGTCGTGTGTTATTAAGGCAATTCTATCATTTCCAATCAAACGACACATCGAAATAAAAATTGATTTGGTTTACAAATTTATCGTATGCCCGTATTCGACTTGAATCGAATTTCATTTGCAACATGCCATAGATAGCTTTGGCTTTTCTCTTTGACAAATAAAACAATATTGACATAAAATAACGCATTGCAGGATGTATGTTCATGTCACATTTCTGATGCATTAATGTAGTAAGTAATTGTTTCTACATATATAAATTTATTTATCATATATTTCTGCACGCTGCAAACATTATTTCGGAAAATATATGTAACAAAATTATAAACAGAAAATATATGCACATTTATTTGATAAAGATCGCTTTCATATCTGCGCTAGCCTAGCTGGTAGTTTTTGAGATATTTTAAGCTCCGTAAGTAGTGATTTAAAACAGACAGTGGTCCAAATTTACTTATGCTCTATATCATCGATGCATTTAAAAGGCACTTGAGGTATTCGCGGCGACATGAAACATTTTACCGGCGCGGCGCTGTGGTTACGCCGAACAATTGTTCTGAAGCAACGAGCCGCGGCGACGACTCTTGACCTATAAGCCACCAGCAATCATAAACAATTCTTTGCCAGACTAGTTTTCGTCCAAGCATTATTAAAGTTGCCGGTGTGCACACGAAGGAGGAACACTTCAGGCCGGTAATAGCGTTGCGAACAAGACCGAGTGTAGGAAAATATACGGGAAACGTAATCCCCGAAAACAAGTAAACTTTTTTTTTTAGTAGCAGCCAGCGAGCGCGGAAGCTAAAAATATTTTATACACTGCACAATTCGTTGCTAATTACTTGCACCAGGCGCAAAAAGATTTTTAGTAGCTTCATCTTTTTCACGAAATCGCTTGTATTTCGCTCTTAATCAAAAGGATTATATTGCAATATACAGGTGTTTATAATATTGTGTCAAATTAAAAATTACTGTCTCAGATTACAGAAATGATTTGATTGTACAAAGAAGACTTTATCACCATTTAAAATTAATAATAAGAATGAAATTATCTTCATTAAATTAATTACGTCTTTTTAAGTCAATGCGGAGATAATGAGTCCGTTTTTAAACAATTAATCGTCGAAATGATTATAATAGGATAGTTATTACCAGCAGGAAAAGCTGCAATTTATGGTAAGTTACGTTACAACTGGCCCCAATTTTGTGATTGAGTTGTTTGTGAAATTTTAATTTTCATTCGTTATTCAATTCTTTTAATATTAAAGGTTATTAATACAATAAACGAGATTGAAATTATCCAATTTATTGAAATCATTTGAACAAATCATATTATATATTAAATTGAAATAGTTCTTGTGGCTTCATTTTTTTTGTTACTTAGTAAAAAATATTTTTTATAATTATTCTGTTCTTTTTTCTGTTGCTATGCTTTCAGCTTAATATAACTTGACATTACACTTATTTCATTGCCTCCGTTATATCACACAAACTTCTTTCGACGTATTACCACTCAAACGAAATCTATTGGCCAGTTAAAGTACTTCTAAGTATCTTTTGTAATAAAATTGTTGTATGAACTATATTTACGAACATGTATCTGAAAAATATCAATTCATTTAACTTATTTTATATGAAACATCGTATTATAATTCAAAAATAGTATCAGGTATATTGTTAATTGAATTTTCTAACGGGTCATCAATCAATTTTCATTTTTAAATTGGTTTTTTGATTGTTCAAACATTGATTTGATTAATTCGTCAACATATCAAATTCAATCTAATGTAACTAACGTGTATGTTCCGCCTACGTACCGCCGGCTTGTTATTGTAGGCGGGATTTAATGAAAATATACGCAAAATTTATAACAGCATTAAGCGCTTTCAAATGTTTGCGATGTAGCATCCGACGTCGGTTTAATAATATGCTAATTTGTAGCGAACTTCTTAGTTCACAGGAGTCGTGGTAACCAATAATAATTAACTTGTGGAATATCATAAATCGCACAGTTGTCGACGCGAGACACTATCTTCATATAATAATATAACTTCTGCCAACTATTTCATACACAACATATCTATACACACGAATAAATTTGAACTTAGTCAAATTTTAATTCAACACAATTTAAAATATGTTTTTAATATAACCTTTCAATTGTTTAACACTTTAAATGTCACAACGGTTTTCGCATATTAACACCAACTCATGGCACTGAACGTGTTAATGTGTTCAGAATTACTTTATTAACCGGAAATGGAGAGAAATGTAGATCAATGTGTAACATACCTGGCAATCTCTGCTTTAGATATAAATTATTATTTGGCTTAATTGTGATGTGACTATTGATAATCAGCACAGGATTGGATTACTTAAGTCCTAATTATGAGGTCAAGACAATAACTGTAGGAGTATATTCATTCCCATATTTTACCGTCATCTTCATTTCAAAAAAGACTACAGTATTATGTAGTGACTTCATTATCATCATCATCATCATTATCAGCCACTGTCTGTCCACTGTTGGACATAGGCCTTTCCTTTACTTTATTTATTTATTTTTGACTTACCTAATATTATTTGTTTGAACTTATAACGAACGTATTGATATTCCAATTAACAATCTAAACCAAGTGCGAGGAAATGTACGACCAATAATAAAAATCAATAATCAATCTCGTCCGATGGATCCGCTACAGCACAAGGGATAAACCAATTTGCCTACACGTGTCACCGGGTCACACCTGGCCGTAATCATTTTACGTGCATATTATGTCATTTGCCCGGAGGGGCTCGGGAGAGCGGCGACGGGGGCTTGGCGCGGTGACGTCACGGGAGTCCAAACGCGACGCCGCTTTGCATCCATCACGCCCTACTTCCCTTGTGAAAGCTCGCTGTTAGCATAATTAAAACGTGCCCAAACTATGTACAAGTAATTTATCATTCCCTAATATAGTGTGTATTCAATGTTCGCTTCGTCTTAAGTGAAACGGAAGCAATGCGTCAATCTTATTCGGTAGAAACGCCAACGAGCGGGAATACTTTGTGCTTACAAACTTCGCCGTGTTTATTTTCATGGCTGACATTTTGCTATTGTCCGTGGCCGTCCTCGCATAAAATTTTGCTACTTTTATACGTTTTTCTTACACCCTCCTCCTCCCCTCCCCTCCCCCCCACTGTCTCGTAATTATTCATATGGTAGTTCTTTCTCTTACTTTTCACTATTCCAAAGTTAAAACTTGAGTATAAGAAAAAGAATCAGCAAGTAAGAAAATGTACGTAATGAAAAATTTCATTACTACGAGAATAACTTTTTTTTTCATAGATTTTGTCTTAACGAATCATTTGGCTTCGCAATAACAAGTAATAGAAACACAACTGTTTTTTTTGACATTTTAGACTAGAGTTAATCTCATGTTCTCGTTACAATGTAGGTATAAATCTTTTTGAGATATCTTCATTATCTTGATAAACTTATGAGAAAAACTAAACAATCGTAAATAGTATTTTAAATGATGAATATTATTTGTATTGTCAGTTAGAGTACATAGTTAGAGAAGCATTTTTCAAGTAAAACCATTCATTAGGAGAAGGAAACATCGTGGGTGTGAATTTATTTGCCGTGTAACAGTCGTCGCTGACAGGTTGTTAAAGTCCATTGCAATGAGCGAGTGTCAAATGCAGAACACTTACCCGCTCCGCACCTCGTTATAAGTCGACATAACTTGTTCACGCTCCTACAGATTCCTTTGTACATTAGTCGATGAATCGCTTTGTGCACCTGCATACTTTCTACGTAATTAGACGCGCTCGAATAATTCAAATTGATTTAGAAAAGGTCCCGCTCGCAAACCTCTCCTCTGCCTAGAGATATTAATGACAAACAACCCTTTGTTTCTTAGGGATTTAAAATCATTTTGAAACGAGTAATGGACTCTACTCTCACTTTTTCATATAAATTGGTCAAATATGAATAAAAAAAAATGTTAATTTAGAACACATATTTTTTAGTCTTCGTAAGAATTTTAAAAAACTTGTTCCACGTTTACCGAGGATACACGTACTCACATTACTGTTCACAACTTCCGTAGAATGTCTTAATAACACGACCTATTCTAGAGCTACGTATGAGTCAACAGGTTTAAATTAACACGTTCGCTTCAGTGTTTGAAAGTTACAATTAGTCTGTAAAAACTATCAAAACAATAGTAAAGTGATATATCACATCGTTCACAATGACTTAGCCGCGGGTCAACTACGACAAGTGAGATGTTCCACATGACACGATAGCTCTTTGTGGAGCAGTGCCAGGGCGGGCGCGGGCGACGGCGGGCGACGGCGAGGGCAGGGGCGCGCCCGGGATGAGGTGACGATCGCCGCCGGCCGCCGACGCCGCTCCGCGCCTTGCCAATGATGGTGGAAACGCACCGCTCGCCGCCGGCACGATGCGCGCGCGCGCCCGAGCCCCGCGGCAAGCCCGCTCCGGCCTCCGCGCCGCCCTCGCTCGCCGGCAGCGGTACGCTGCTGCATCTTCGTCGCCGCAGGCACAAAACCGTGCATTTCGGCGAAAACCTGCTGATGCAGGTGTGCGCCGACCGAGCCCACCTAGCCGCCCTCGGCGCGCGCGTCCCAGATATCTCCTTCTGCCATAAAGCGCACACAGGACTGCGCGAGGGCGACGCCCGCTTCTGCTGTGTCGCGCACCACTGCTGCCTAGCCGCCGGCGCACTCGCCTCACTGGCCTCGGCCACCGCTAATGCCACAGCCCGACCCAAGCCGCGCAGAGAACGCAGCGGCGATTCACACTCCAGCGGCGGAGAGGCCACGGAGAGAGGAGATGGCGCGAGCGGCGCCACAGCCGGTGACACTAAACGCAGGATACGGCATCATCATCATCACCATCATCACCACCACCACAAGGTTCACAATTGCCCCTACCACGACATCGCACCCCCGCCCGAAGAAGAGCCGGAGGAAAAGCCGATCGTGCCAAAAAAAACTGTGTCGCCTTACTTGTACATACCGAGCAAGCTGGAGCCCAACGTGCAACAGCTGTTTAGTTTCATAGAGAGCGTGCTGAGCGCCTGGGCGGCGGAGGAGGGGCTCACCAGCACGGGCGAGTACTCGGAGCCCGATGAGCGTATAGTACGAAGACGAAAACTAAACAAATACAAAAAACGCACAGATGTACTTAACATAAGGCGCATTGTATACGAGGTGTCGATCCTGCAAGGGGCGAAACTATTAGGAAATGTTAGATTTCGACATTATCACTGGAAGGGCACGTCTCAGACGTGCAACGAAGCTTTCCTGCGAAAGGTAATTTACTTCATCGTAATATTTATGTCCTTAAGTTATCATTTTCAGTAACACAGTTTACAACAAGACTAAAGGTATATTTATATACTTAACCAATTAATTAAAGTAAGATATGTTTTATCCTTTATTTTAACATTAAAATTAATTTGATAACGTAAGGTCAAAACGTTCTTGGTACTGAGAGATCTCTGGCTCTAATGGCGCGTACATGACTAGTCGTTCAAACGTTATCGTTGCGCCTCGATAATGAATTAAATCTAAATAACTTTCAACACTTTTATTTGATAAATCAATTGAGAAGTTCATGAATGGTAACGATGCGCGGTTCTTTATTATTATTTCTTTCTGTGCTCGTTGTATAGAATGGAAAAATTCCAATAAGTTTTGAATACGGCATACTAGGAATGTATCCGACGAGTTTCGCTTTTATCCATACATCCATACATACGTAACCTCAAGAGGGCAGCTTTCAATAGGCCTCACAATAACCTTATACAATAGATAACCTCGAGGTAAAAAGCCGGTAGAATATAGCTAACATTTTGACCTTATTTTAGTTTCCTCCGCGGGAAGCTGCAATTTCCTTTTCAGCTAACGAGGTCTTTTATTTTCAACTCAATTGCTTTGAATTAAAGTTTTAATTTTCAGATTCACCATTGAATTATGTTTTAATTGGTTTTTGATCATTCGAAATAATCATAATTTTACATGTAAGATTCGTCAAATATTCGATTCGAAATAATTCGACTGCCAGGAAACTTTACTTATGAATTTTTATTTTTAAATCCTTTCACATTAAATCATTTTGATGCCAGTGTGCGCCGCAATATTTTTGAAGTTAAAAAGTGGAAAAAAAAATGAAATTACGACTGACGTATACTTCAAAAAATATTATGGCGAAATATAATGCAGATAGAATTTCGCTAAATAGAAATAAGCGAAACCCGATAAAACGCAATGTAATATCGTACCTGTAAATACGCGGGTATGATAAATACGTTCGAATCGAATATTTCTGATTATATTGAAATACTAGAATTTATATTCCGCTTGAATTGATATACGTTACACAGCGATCCTTTATTGCCCGGCCTCCAATTGTGGTTCTTTATTTAAATTTTTGCGTATATCACACCGCGCACCCGGCATGAAATAGAAATGTAACGATTTTCTAAATAAAAATGTTTAAAAAAGTTTGATGAACGCAATTAAATTACATTAATAACTGTTATTATACAAATAGTTAATATGCATCTTTCAGTAAATGTTCTTTTATAATCTCAATTACACCAAAGTTATGTTTTTTTGATTTAATAAATTATTAATTCCTGTTACTACTTTTAATAAATAATTGTTTGTCATTTGTTTAAAAAAGTAAAACTCTTCATTCATGTTTCCGGTTGAGAGAATCTACTGAGTATATTTTTAATTACAAAAATGACAGTATATTTAAAAAAATATGTATGCCGTCAAATGATCGCGTTGCAAATAGTTGTAAAGCGTCATAGTCGAAACTGAATATTACCGGGTACGTGCGAAACATTAAATGCCGCTAGGTACGTAATTATGTTGAACACTAAACGATACGGCAAAGGGAAACTTTGTTTCCCAACTGCGACTATGACTTCCCACTAAACTACGTCACATATAAATGACTGTTTCTCACTGTGCAAACTCCGACACCACTGACCTGACTGGAGCTACTAAGTGTGTTTTAATTCACATCGTGAAAGTAATGAATGCTTTGTATCATTTTAATATAAAAGCAAGTGACTATTAATAGTGTTTAATGTTATCGGATTGCTACTCGGATGGATACGATCGTGGATAGCTATCAAGCTATTTGGGAAATTGCATAATTTATAAAAATGTTAAATTAATAAGTCATTTGCAAGTAAAATATAAAATACGAAATATCTTAGATGTAATAGACGCCAAGCGTTCGGCCATGATTCATCTCTTCATTTTAATTGCCACTGAAATTGAGACGTATTGTGCAAATTTCTGCGGATCGCCATAAATAAGCGGAAGGCTTTTGTGCCTCGTCGTACTCGTCTTATGCACCTGGGCTATATTATATAATAACATTTTCTATGAAATGTTTTTTTTTTGTAGTGAAAGGCACAGGTAAGGAGCCACGGCGCGGTGCTGAGGGCCATCGAGCCAAGAGTGCGCCAACGCGACCCGCATGCGCTCGCCGCCCGCCGCTCGCCGCCCGCCGCCGCCGCCCGCCGCGGTTTTATTGTGTCGCGATCAAAAGCGCAAGAGACAGCTCTCTCACATATCTACTTAAATATGACACTCATCGAATAATTAACGTTTCATAATTTTATGTTAACTAAATTAATTAATTTAATTTTTTATTACAACACGGATACACTTCAACAAAGTGGATTCGTAATTAGTATATAAAGTTGATATCATGTTACATACAGACGTATGATAATTACACAGTTATCATTTCTCCGATGTAATATAATTAGAAATCCGATCTCAATTCTCGAATTGTAAAACGTAATTCCTTTGTTTCCAAATATATTCATACCTCTTTAAAACTGACAACAGTAACTTTAAAGTTTTTGAGGTCATTACCGGTATCCATATAATTCTTTAGAAAGTCATTCGTCAAAAAAAATCTAGAGTAACATAGAATAGAATATTTTCGCGTATAGACGGTCTGCATCGTTTTACGTTGGTGCGCACAAGCCAGTTGCCACTTGCCGGCGCGCTGGCGACAATTTCCAGTGGAAACGAGGGCGCGGCTGCCGGTAAATTACATTATACGTACTGTCGCACCTAAAATAACTCTGCAACACTTTTTACGTCGAAATTGCGAACGGAACTCGATATTTGAAGTGAAGCTAAATATTTCAAGCATTTTTATCTACTTGGATGCTACATTTATTTTTAAGATCACGATTATATGCATTACATGGTTGGGAAAATATATTGAGAATTTATAGGACTTTTAAGACCTTGTTTAAATCAAATATAAAAATCTCATTAAGTTCATACTTAAGTCAATGTCGATATTTTTACAACTTATTTTTATTTCAGTATTTTACAACGTATTCGAGTAAAACTATAGTCAAAAAAAATAGTCTACACCTTGTTTTAAAATGCATTTGGCACCTTAATTATAGATGGTCTTAGACAATTTACACGGGTGGTCAAAACTGTGATAGTGAGTAGGAAAAGGGATTAAGTGGATATACAGTCTTGCATACACCGTTCCGTTTTGTATATTGTATATCCCATATTATTGATGTTTCTATTATTTCAAGTTATTTTGTCGTCTAACAAACAACGCAAACGAAGTCTAACAAGTTTACGATAATACGACACGGCCTGCCAACAAATATTTAGAGCTTTACGACGCCGACATCAAAGGGAATGCTGGCGGGAACTGAACGAATTCAATGAAGGCACGTTTGGTTGAACTTTTCACTAAAGGGCCCGTAATCCGGGCGGCGCGGCGCGGTGGCGGCGGCACTGGCGGCGGCACTGGCGGCGTGCGCCCGGGTCACTACCACGACTTGTTCCTTAACCCTTGCGGAAAACTTTGACGAATAAACACTGTTTAGAAATGTTTGAATCCCTCTAACCATACAACCATTATCTTTACCAGTTTTAGTATTAACGTTAGTACGAAGTCTTCTAAGAACTTGGAACAATTCAAATAGTAATTTTGTATTACAATTAAAAAGAAAACTTTTTTAATTCGATTAAATTTAATTAAATACGTGTGTTATACTCGAGCCGGCAGATTTAAATATCCTTCTGCGACTTTTTTACTTTATACCCATATTGCTTATTAACCTAAAATGAACCTTACTTTAAGGCTTTAAAACTGTTATCTCTTTGTTGCTTAGACTAAATTTTTATAGTATAAACATTAAAGGATATAAAAATGCCCTAAACGGATAAAAATCTTCTTTTGCTGGGAAAAATTATTATCCTTAAATAAACCTATCTCGAAACGTCAAATGTAAAAAGTGGATTCCGAAAAGCGGCACAGTTAATCTTTATCAAATTCACGAAACATACTGGTGTATGGAAATGAAGAAGCCGCTTCGAGAATAAGGATTAAAAGTACGACGGAAAGAATATTTCCCCAGGAAGTTTTATGGATTGTTCGGATTATTTCTGGCCCGCCTTCCAACGACGTTCAACCTATAAAATACAAACTTGTGGAATATTTCAGAGCAATAAACCTAATCCTGGCAATTACAAAGTGTCACTCACTCTCAACCTCATCATTAAGCTTTTATTGTCTATATAATGGCTTACGGTCTCAAAAACCCCCGGTAACAAACGAGTTTTGTATCTCAATGAAAAAGAAAATGAAATTTCAGTCATACTTCTAGGTAGAAAATTTAAACTGCCACTGGTCTCGATTAAAGCCAATGGACGTCAATGTAAGTGACATGAGATATCAAATAGAAGAAATACATCTTCTTGTTGTACAATTCTTTTATTTCCTCATAAAACGTTAGCCGCCAATATTATATTTCCGGCAGTAAACGATAGAACTTGGACAATATTGCAAAGAACGGAGAACTCTTGAGTTACAAAGGTAATGACGTCAATACTCGGAAGGACGCAGGTCAGACTGCTCGTGTTACGTGGTACACTTGAGCTTCAATCATTTTCTTCTATATCTTTTATATTATTTATTGTCACAAGCCAATAGCCTAACAGTTAAGGGCACGGACTACGGATCTAGCAGTCGTGAGTTCGAATCCCTTTCGACTATAGTCGTGAAACATGTCCTAGCAGAAGCTTTTTCAAGCTTACAGCATTGGTTACAAGAAATATTATTTAATTAGCAAATGTCTACTAACATTTTATTAAAAAAAAATGTGAAAAAAGTTATCATTGCATATATGTTATACGTAATATTAAAAATAAAAAAAATCACAGATTTTAAGACACAACATTCAGCATGTAAAATTTTAACATTAGTGTAACTTCTTGCTTGTTCAGTAATACTATATATAAATCTCTGCTTCGCCTAGTTGAAAGTTTACAGTACTTTCTTTTTCTCATTTTTAATATGTACAAATGTACAAAGATAATAAATGAAATACTGCTAAAGAAACGTGTCATAATAGTAATAATGTCAGATATAAAAGGCCCACGTGATACATCGCAGGACTGCTGTCGTATAACTCGTAATTACTTTTTCTCCAAAACGTGCTTAGAATAAGGTCAGTAAATGAATTGTTTTAATCATATAAAAAAATTGTAATTAGTATAAGAAAAAAAAATCCTTGCTACTAAGAAAACATGATTGAATATTCGCGGAGAACAAACTACTTACAGGTATAGTTTCGTCATCTTAAAATAAAATACTAGGAATGAAAAGTAATTGCAAACTAATCTATAAATTCCAAAATACGTTTGTTACCAAAGCTCCTTCAAAATAGTTATTTCTAAATATTAAATACATATGTAATACTAGCTATAAAAACAACTTTCTAGTTATGTATCAAAGTGTCATCTTATTTCAAATTTACGAGGATTTTATTTTAACATTTTTTTTATCACTTCGCTTAATAAAAATTTCCTCATGTCAAGAAACTTTTAGAGAGCGTTAGATAACTTTTTATTAGTCTGTGGCAACTTTCGAGCTCTCTTTGAATTAAATTCTAAGAGTTCGTTTATACATCCACGTATGTATTACGTGACCTGATATAAAATTCTCTTACATACAAAGGTTATTATTAACAACAACCTTAATACGTACTAAAAATCTACATAAAAGAATCCAATATAATCGAAAATTCTCGACAATTCGTACTAGTTCAGTCGTATCATATATCATTTCGAAATATTCACATTATAGTGGTCGCAATGGTTTTCAAACGGCGAATGAAACCGCAACCGTGACGATTGCGAAATGCTCCAAATACGACAACATGACCACATTTACCTCGCACAATTATGCAGGAAGGAACAAAGGGTAATTGAGTCGTTATTTCATATGCGTTGGCATTAGTACTTTACATACTAACCAGTGTCTAACAAATCAGTAATTACAAGAAGACAACTATTGACAGCAATGTTTTAATATCTCATTGGGCGTTTATCGACATCAATTTTACAGGTTAATAATGAACCGGTTTTTATCATAGTACCGGGCGCTTGATTTGTGATGTCAGGTAGAAGAGTACTCATGATCCCGACACGCCAAATCGATTACCATGTTCTATATTTAGGTTGGTTTTACTTTTTTTTTAATAAATTAATATGTCGTTTGTCTATATAGATTTCGGACGATGATCGCATGTCACTGACGACTGCGGTGTCAGACGAGGAGGAGGCCGGGGAGAGCGCGATGAACTCACCCTACAAGGGCAAGCAGACTGGCGCCGCGGCGGCGTCCTTCAACTGCACCGGCGCCGTGAGAAAAGCGGGGTAAATATGCAAACGCATTTATTGATCGAGACAAACTAAGTTCCAATTAAAGATTATAGCGCAATAGTAAGCTCCTCGTCCACCCGGCGTCGCCTCCCTCGTGATCTCGCAACGTCGACGCCTCGCCGACAGCACGCTGTCAACCATATAA
This sequence comes from Papilio gigon, assembly GCA_027563995.1. Classification (NCBI taxonomy): domain Eukaryota; kingdom Metazoa; phylum Arthropoda; class Insecta; order Lepidoptera; family Papilionidae; genus Papilio; species Papilio gigon. Next base: position 4,231,114 of record JAODUI010000029.1, on the reverse strand, counting down.
AGATTTAATGCAATTATGTGATACAATATATAACCAGTATCTTAGTAAAATATATCTATTCTAACAAATTCTAATTGTACATTACTTTGTACAATAATTTAAATTACAAAGCAAACATAAAACTATATCAAACTGTACTTCATGAAAATGTTTTATTACTCAAATTAAATCATCAACTAAAGAATATCCATTTATTCTTAGGTAAAAAAAAGGTAATCAGTAAGTAGATAGTAATGTAAAAAGGTAATTACGAGCTCTGTAAGAAAAGGAAAATAGCAAAAAAGGTTTCAAGAGACATGATATTAGTGACCGTTTTAGTGAGGAATGCTGTCGAAAAGATATCTTGCCTTCCGCCAGTATTCCATTTTTTACCTACACAAAGACGATCCTTTGAAATCAGTGACTCGGTAAAAGCACCTGTCTCTCTTAGCCTTAAGATAATTGTAAGGAAAGTTGCAAAGAAAAGTGACGTCGCTAGAAGTTGACGAGTTTTCTTAAGCCTACAGCGTCCTTTATATGTCTCGAGGCTACAATTTCTGTTCCATGAATCCCAAATGACCGGAGGGAAATCTTAGCCGTGACCCATTCAGGCTGTAAAAGGAACAAGGAACAGGCAGCCCGAGACAGAATGTTTGGCATCGATGAGGGTTTTTTCTTCGAGGCTTATCAACGAGTGCGATACAAAAACTTTACGGTAAAAAGGACTTAAAAGGATATCATGAAATACGTACTAACTTAGATATTTCTTTTACGGCTACTAAATCATTTACTACTTTATTACTTGGGGAAAATACGAGACTTTCTGATGTTTTTTTTTCTCTCTTTCTCTCTCTCGCCGAGAATTCTAAAAGTATAGACAGCGTGCGACGAATGAATAAAATTCAGACTAATTATAAGTTAACGTAGTCATTCTACAAAGCTGTGACGTAATTTCACTGAGACCATGTTAATCCTGCTATAATTAGTGTACTGTATTAATTAAAATTTAAATTCGGTCTTAATGAACCTTAAAAACCCATGTTTAGAACAAAAACTTTTTGTACGAAACGAGGATAAATTACTAAAGGGTAATACTAACGTTTGCTGTTAATTGACCATGAATATTATTAGTTTAGACAACTTGTAGAGGCTTGCTTGACTTTTTATACAAAGTTATACAATTTCTCTAATACTAAATTGAGTTAACTTGTTACCACGGCAAAAAATAATGTAATGATATAATAGAGTATTAAAAAGTACACAACGAAACTATTAAAACTTTCGTAAGACATTTCACTATACTATTTATAAAACGGCTTAACTCACGTGTAAATCGGTGTCAGTACCGACTAGTTTCGAGCCTATCGGGGGCTCTTCTTCAGGGTGAGTGGGATTGGTAGTATAGCGCGTTCGCGACCCATCACTGCCGATTTACACGTGAGTCAAGCCGTTTTATAAGTAATAAAGAACACAACTAATGAAAAATAACGTTACTAAAAGTGTAAAAGACCTGGATTGTATTAAAAAAAAACGAAGTAATCCACTATATATGAAATAATAATGTGTATAAAATTCATAATTTATATTAAATTTTACTAATAAATTATTCTTAGATATTGAATTTTTAAATTCATTTGCAGACTGCTGAAAATATATGACGTACATTTTTGACGAATGTTTATCTGAAGTTCTCTAGAAATGTGAAAGTAAAAAAGCGAATGTAGAAAAGTTAAACTCAGATGAACTGAATACGTAAAAGCATCTCGAATTAAAAACCCACTCAAAAGCTGTGGTCTTTTTACAAAGTATTATCCATTAGCGTAGTTACTTTATTGCATAATTCGGCAGTATTTGGTTTTTTTTACAATTTTCCTCAGGTGGATATATTAATTTGATTTAATATAATGTGACTCTTATAAATAAAACTTTACCTATTTTGACATACATGTAGTATGACAAAATAAAAAAAGGCATATAATAAAAACAAAATTGAAACTTCAATGAATACATCTTTGCAATTGCAAATAGCAATGTTACAATACACCCAGGTTGCTATACAACTTTGAATAATATTTATTTACGCTCAGCTTCTTCGGGAGAAGATGAAACTTTGTAAAGTTCAACAATAACTGATTTAAAACACAGTAACATGATTCTTCTTTGAAATAATTTATATCAGAGATCACAGACGTAAGCATTTAACTTTTCTATTATTTATTTCCTTCAATATCAGAGAGAACTTATAAAACGAACGTCTAATTATAGAATAGAGATATTTATGGGAAAATAAATATCAAACAAATGAAGACTTTTATACAGAATGAAACTCTGGTATAGCAAAGAAACAGAATACCGTATTGAAATTACAATTTACAATTGGTACCTCTCCTAATATTATAAATAAATAAAAATATCAAAAGAAAAATCTACTCCTACATTTAAATATTTAATAAAAGTAAAACTATGAATAAGTTGAGACTTGAAAATTAATTCAAGTAAATTGTTTAGTATATCATTTCAATATATGCCCGCAATTTACACATAGTTTAACTCAAATTAAATCTCGGAACGAAAACTGATTTCCGCTTGGAATGTTTAAGCCTCGAGTTAACAGTAGAAATGCGGCGAATGCAAAGTACTAACAATTTATGAAATACAAAGTTACAATTCTAAAAGTAATTGCAGTTAGAACGAATGTGTTGCAAACGCGATGACAATCTCTTCTCCCGCTCCCCCGCCGACAACGTCGACAATGTCGTTATACGGCCGGTATGCTTTGAAGAGACTCTCGTTCGCTAACGTCACTCGAAGTCGTTCAAAAAGTTCTTCAAGTTAAATGAGCAATTGAAATCATAACACGGCCACGGGCCCATCTGAGACCAAGCGGCCGTGTTTAATTGGGTCAAAACGCTTAACATCGTGAAATACCTGAAATACTGTTAAAAACTTTGGAACCATCATTTTTGTTACTTCACCGTCATTTGAACATGGAAGTTCACAATTTAAAAACAATTGACGAGCAAAATTCAAAGAACTATTAAAACGAACGGCTTTAAATTGTATTACATAATTACGTTCAATTTTATTCATTTGTGCAGATTCCTGAGCGTGAAGAAGTGGTTGCTACGTAAAAAACATCAGATCGAATTGGCTCGGAAACGAGGCTGGAAGGGATATTGGGTCTGTCTTAAGGGCACCACTCTTCTATTTTATCCGTGCGATTCCCGGGAGGGTCGGTCGGTGGAGGCCGCGCCGAAGCACCTTATTATAGTCGACGGCGCCATAATGCAACCCATTCCCGAGCACCCGAAGCGGGATTACATATTTTGCCTGAGCACGGCGTTCGGCGACGCTTACCTATTCCAAGCTCCGTGCCAAGTGAGTTGTTTAGAAATTCTAAAAATACTTTATAAAGCACTCGTAACACTTCATCTGTACACGTATTATATAACCGGCCAGGTCGAGCTCGAGAACTGGGTGAACAGCATACACAGTGCATGCGCCGCGGCGTTCGCGCGCCACCGCGGCAAAACCGGCACTCTGCATTTGCTGCAGGAGGAAATATATCGTCTCGAGAAAGCTATAGAGTCTGTAAGTACACACAGCGCGCAGTTTAATCTTGAGATAGGAGGTAAGTATCCATTGTTGTTGTTATCAAAAGTATCCATTGAAAGCTGAGAAGAGTAACATATTTTAGTATTACAGTTTTTTTTTAATAAAAATGATCTCTGAAAAATCTGCAGCGTATTGAAAAGGTGAAGGAATACAATACAGTTTCGCTCCGATATTATGCACAGCTCAACGGTGTAAACCGTGTCGGCCTGAACCAACAGAAGTATTGTTTGACTGACACGAATCACTAACTACCTTCGTAAACTCAAATCTGAACGGACCGAATTTAGCTTTAAAAAGCAACACAATAAGAGTCAATTTGCTACCTTGCCACAACTCGACGAGTCGAGTAAAGCTTTCAAGTGTGTACAATGTAGCGAAGCAAAAAGCATTCATCATTTATGCAGATAAATTTATTGCTTTTACCGTACTTCTCACGAATGTTTTCTTCTGCTAAGTTAAATTGAGGTAAGTATACATAAATTTCTCTTTCGTATAAATTAAATTCATAATATCACATTTATATATCAGGAAACATGTAACGCTTATTTCACTGTCCCGCACGGTATCCCTTACCTTTTAAACATACATTTTCGGTCGAACATTGAACAAAGTGAAATATTTGGGACGTGCAAATGTTAAGCAAATCTCAGCGGAATCCGTTTATTTGTACATTATAGTGAGCGTGGGCGTAGGCGGTTTACATGCGGTCTGTAACGCTGCAAGTGGAAATGGTGCCAATTTCTGACACGCACGGGGCGACCGCAACACGCATCAAAGCCTTTGCGACCGCCTCTGATCACTGCACGAACATAACACGCGAATATAGCTTTAATTTCCTACGGCGCTGTGAACTCTGTGTGCGGCCAGGGCATCTAAATCAAATACCGGCAACACAATGCAGCCCGCTGAATACGTCGGCGTTTCCATCGCAATCTCTTTTGTTATCTACTCTGCGTATAGCTGTTTGCACTCCAAATATAGAGCAAAGTTGCTTCAAACTAGCATACTTTAGGTATTTATTAAGTCGGATGTTTATGTTACGCTTTTAGAGGCCAACCTTATTACTCTGTATTATATCATCACAGAACACAAGTTTGAAAGCTTGCGATGGGATACGTATATTTGTTGCACAGATTAATGTCGGGGAGAATATTTCTTGTCTATAAAAACCTTTTTGAGATTTAAATTGTGTATGCCAGCTTTAAATTTATGGTTTTAATAAAGATACTGTAAGGTGTATCTGGTGCTGTGATCAGTGGGGCGCTGTCAGTTCATTAATATTCATAACGCAGCTTGCTCTGTGCGAGTTCGGGTTCTCCGCCTGCCGTGCAAAATGTAATACATAATCGAATTTTTAAGCCTTTGTTGCTTTACCTTGACAAATTCAATTCATTTCGTCACAATGAACACAAAAGTACGTTACAAACAAAAGCGTACATTTTATTTGTGAACTTCGTACTAGTTGTTTAAAAAATACGAGAGGATCGTTTTTGTGACAATCAAACGATAGATATGTCCAGTAAAATTTACAACTACGGAATTTCACCTGAAACGGATGTTCTGTTTTTTCGAAAAAGTTTGTCGGGAACGGGGACAAATTTTTAACAAATGTTCTGTGCATAGGGCATACGTTACAAAGCACTACGTTTAGATTTTTATGTAGAGATTTCCGGAAAATCAAAGGGTTATTCTATTCGTTATCGATTTCCAGACCAGAAATGTTAATTCCACATCGCCGCGCCGCTTCAATGAACTTCTAAATCGAAGTCGAAAAGAGTTTTCAAATAACATTTTTTGTTCGATATTGTGTTATGGTAGGATCATAAGCTGAAGCAAATGGCAGACCTGCAACAGTCGGTGGTGTCAGATCCGGAGACGCGAGCTCAGCTGGCGGTGCAGATGCTGCAGTGGGAGGAGAATCTAGAGCGCCTGCACTGCGAGCAGTTCCGCCTCCGCTGCTACATGGCCAGCCTGCAGAGCGGCGAGCTGCCGAACCCTAAGGTGAGATACTTTATTTGGCCTGTCAAGAACGAGCCTACCTACTCTTATGTCCAACGTACCAAATACTATAACTAACAGTGTTTCGTAAATTCTGCTTAAAATTATTACTAATTTAGTTTCACGATCGTAAAGAATATAAATTAGCTTTTATACTGAAGAAAAACTAGACTTAAATCCATTATCGAGGTCTGACTGAAAATAAATACCACGGCAAATAACGCCCAATGCCGTACTACAGTTCTCGGACCAAAGGAAAAAAACAAAGACTTCGACGGATAAACATCATCAAAGGAAATACAAGCAAAGCATTTTAGCTCCCGATCGCAATGGCAGAAAGAATAATGTATTAATAATAATGAATCGAGAAACAATACGAAGAGGAAAATCCATGACTGTGCACATTAAAATATTTCACTGGCGAATGGTTTCATCGTAGTGACAGAAAAGGGATTTTTGTTGGCTTCGTTGCCAAATTGACAGTTCGCAGTCGACGCGAGACCGTGTACGGTCGGCGAATATCTATTACACCGTACCCATGTCATGCAATATAAATAGTTAACAAGAAAAATTACTATGGACGCGCCACAATTCACCAGCATCGTGCAGATGGATCTTAACCATGGATAAAGGTACACCATAAGGGGGAACCAGCGAAGCGGCAACATTATTATAATACCCTTTATTACAAATACACACTTGGTTTTATGCATATTTAAGGGTCGAGAAGGCCTGAAAAAAACCTGAATGGTATCGTTATTCAGACCGTTTTTCGCATCATGAAACATAATTTCACATTACGTAAATCCTTAGGATGTTACATCCCTATTTATTCAATGTTCTTGAGTTTTTTTTTTAAAGAAAAGATATGTAGATACATTAATGTTATTTTCATTTTAAATTCAAAGAAACGTTTTTCTCGCGCAGTGTACACTGCACAAGTTATAACCTGCTCTTATCTTTACCGTTATAACAAACGTCACTCGTGATGTTTAAAGCTGACTTTAAGTCAAACTTTGAAAATAAACTCCAACTAACTTTATACAAGCGTCATAGTTGTTCAACTATAGTCCATTATGTGCTATCAAGTTATCATACGATGTATTTAAAAATCGTTCGAAATTAAGTCGTATTATTTCTATTCTTAGTTTTTACCTTTGGTTATCTTTTATAATTAAACATCCTGTGCTTGCTAACAATTTTGTCAACGTTATTTTGGATTTAGAAATGTTTGTTAAAGATAATCCTAATTTAATATATTAATTTGAGTAAAAAAAAACATGCTGTATTCCCATGTACAACTAGAACTCTAAATGTAATAAAACGAAGTAGAATTAAAACGTGACGAGGTTGAAAGATTTTCTTTTTTTCAGTCACTCCTGACGCACGTGTCGCGTGGAACAAAGAGCACGCTGAACAAGCTCGGCGTGTTCACGGTGTCGTCGTTCCACGCGTTCATCTGCGCCCGCTCGCCGTCGCTGCTCAACAACCTGCTGGCCGGCCGCGGCGCCACCAAGCGGCGGGCACCGAATCTCTCCCGCTCCAACTCTGGCTCTAGCCGGAGATCCATGCAGGTACATGCGTCACCAGCGAATTAATCAGAGCCTACCCGGGTGAGGGTTTAGTCAAGCTTTACTCAATCCCGCTGATCCAGCGCGCGTTCGTAAACTTCACATACATCTTTTTGAAATTCGGAAATCGAAAAATTGAAACGTTGCGGGGATCGAACCCTGGAAATATGTCAAGTGCTTAACCTCTGAGCCTTCGTCGCTTGATTACACTCATTTTAATTAAAACGCACACGTTCTTTTATACACTTCCGTGAAAAATGCATTAAAAAATGTATTTCATATTTTTAGCACGCTGTACTCTGTTGTTAGAGAAAATGATATGAACTTAATGTCCACTATGATGAGACGCTAAAAATTGTTTTTTCGCTTTCAGCACAACCCGGTTCTCGCTCGTTTTTGAATGTAACATATGACTGGATAAAGTGATATCCTTTGAAATGTTGTACACTCGGAATACGACAAACAAAACATGCTGTATACTGACATCGTTCTCTGATATAATTTGACACTCAGATTTTTTTTTTGTTACATTTAACATCTAAAAACGACGATTAAAACTACACTTTTCCCACGTAGTTATATAAATGAAACGATAAACAGAAGTGACTAAATATATAAACAATAAGAGAAAACCAATAAAAGTTTCATTACTTAAAAGCCGACGTTTGTTTCTAAAAGCTCTTCCCCTGTAAGGATAATACTAGAAAAACAAAGCAACATTTTTTGCTCCCGTACTATGCTTTTAAAGAAGCAATATATCGTTGCTTAGACTGGACAGACGCCATAAGGCGTCCAAATGTACTTTTCTTGTACCAACCTAAACCGTGGATCGTATGTTACAAGAAAATTAACATCGGAAACGTTGTACCGAGACTTCAGGCTGAAATACGGATATACATCGCAATATTCTTATGTTAGCGCTCTGCTCCTAACACAAGTAGGAAAAGAGCCTATTAGAATACTTCTACATCCTCCGTTTTCTTGAAATACCTTTCATTAAACGCCTCCTTTCCTGAGCGCTGCCCGCTGCCGCAACAAATTACGCTGAAGGTAGCAATAACAGTACCGACAAATGCTGCGCATAAACATAATAAGTTTTCGTGCAAATTTAATATCTTATATTATGAAAGAAAATGCACTCAGTACACACAACATATTTGCTTAAAACTTTTGCTGCGGCACCAATTTTTGCGTAATTCCGTCCCTGCGATACGATGTGTTATCGACCCGCTCCGTGAGTAGACGTCAGTGCGATACGCGGTCCAATAGACCCCGCCTCCTTTAACAAAGTTTTGCCCTCCGCACCACAGAGTAGTTGCATTAGGGATGAGTTAGGCCTCGTTTCGCAGCAAACATGTTAAGCTAACAACTTGCTGCAAGCTTACAATAATACTTTATCCTAAAAACATACATGATTTTTTAAGATATATTAATTTTTGTCAAGACATTTTAAAATTATAAAGTGGTTGCTAAATTAAATTCTTTTAAAACAGCAATATATCTAAATGACCTCTGTCACGTGTTCGCCGTCACGCTTGTGGTTTGCCCCAGATGTCACGCGAGGAGAGCGAGGCGGCCGTACGCGTGTCCCTGCCAGAGGGCACCACAGCCACGGTGGGGGTGAGAGAAGGGATGTCAGTCGAGGAGTTCTTGGTAGCCGCCTGCGCGCGACGCTCCCTCAACGCGCTGGAACACTTCGTGCGCGTTAAGAAACGACGTGACATGGAGGACCACAACTACTTCGTGCCGCACCGCAGTGATCTCATTGAAACTTACGTTAGTATTGCCATTTTCTTCATTTAGATATTAATATATTAACAGAAAATTAAATACTACCTAAAACTTCTAGAAACCAACAAAGCTTTCTGATCGTGCTAGAATATGTTTCACAATAATCGAATGATTGGGAACCCACAACCTCGTTTTTAGACGTCCATAATATTAACCATTACACTATTACCGTAGTTTCATATAACAGATAAGTCAATCAAGGCAACAGTAAGTAAAGGCATCGCTTTGAACAATAGAACAATATTGTTCTTATTAAGCGTGTTAAAACAAATGAAATTCACGATAAAAGCTTAAAGTGGAACAGTTTAGTTTTGTCTTTTGTTTTTAATTAAAGTGATAATAAATTTAGTTATGTTTTGGATCGTAAAAGTTAATTAAATGTAATGTTCGTACTCCTTACATTTTACAGTGATGAGAACCATTAATATAAATTGTCTTTTAAAGTAGGAAAAGACAAAGTTTTTACAGTATCTAAGACCTAACTGTTTCGAAGTCAATTAACAATATAAACAAACTTTATAATATATTTAATCTAGGAGTACTTAAAAAGTTTCAAGATTTTGGAAATAAATTACTTTTAACGCATTAATTGTATAGCGTGTATTGTATTGTTTATTTTATATTTACAAACAAACAAATCTATTGAAAACGGAAAAATCAATTGCGTAGCGCTTTCGTTAGGACATACAAAATACTTAACGACAAAAAGGAAAAACTTTTACAAATATTTTATATGAATATTTCTACCAAATGCTAATATATATAGATTGCACAGCAACAGAGTCTGTTAGTTGCTATACCGAATACGCTACTGCTCCAATACTATGTAAAAAAATGTCAAAATCAACAATAAATTTAAATTAAAAATTAATGATATGAAATGGTAATTTAAACAGTTGTTTTAATGCCGCAACAGGCAGGCAATTCACTTAATGATAGCCGCCTGTAATCATTGCGGACCCCGGGGACCAATTACGCGGACCCAATGAATTTAATTACACTATGACGGCAGCCATCTGATCTACTTACCTTATGTTTACATATAAATAGCTTAAATATTATAATTTACAGCCTTTTACCTTTTAGAGTAGGTACTTGTATACTATTGAAAGCGTAATAAAACTCTGCCATTATAAATATCTTACGTTTTACTAAGACCTTTGTTCTGTACACCTTAAGAAGTGAGCGTACCTCTTTCTGTAAGGCCGGCAACACATTTGTGGTTCCTCAAGTATTGCGGATGGCCATGGGAGTCAATGATCACCTTTGTGATTCCGCTGCGCGTCTGACCACTGCTCTTATAAAAACTGATTAGGATGATTTTTGATAAACTGTAAAAAGATATAATTAACCGTTTTCTTCTTTACATAGTTACACACTCACGAAGTGGTGGAGGTGTGCGCCAAGATCCTGTACCAAGTGGAGCTGCAACGCAACACGCTGGAACAGATGTGGGGCTTCAGCGTGGAGGCCGAGCTGATAGAGAACGCGGAAAGGCAGGACGAGCTCTGTTGCTATGTGAGCCGCGTTGAAGACAAGAGTGTTGCAATGCAGAACGGTAATTACTTACTATAACGTCAGGTGTACAATAAATTTGATTAAAGTCTTTAATGGGGACAACACAGTATTATTATGTAGAGAACTATGTAGAAGGTATGGAACAACAAGATTTAAATCACTGGACTACATAATTAAGTTGTCATCGTGATAATAAAATTGTACCTGTCATGTTGATTCAACTTGATTCAATTGAATCGCCTTTAACATTCGTAGAATGTCGACTTCGATTTACATTACGTTTGAATATACAATTTACGAACTAATTGCGCTACTTCTCTGTGTTTTTCCAAACAAAAAAAAAATCAATTCAACGTTCGAGTTGCAATTATTGTCTCCTTTGTCAGGAATAATCAAAGGCGATGAGATAATGGTGATCAACGGTGCGATCGTGTCCGACCTAGATATGATGTACTTGGAGAGCGTCCTGCAGGAGGAGCTCTCGCTCGTCATGATGATGAGGTAAGTTTACGCAACTTCCCGCCAACTTGCCGTATTATTACCTTCTGAATCGCACGCCGTCATCTTCGTTTATCATTTATCATTAATCACCTAAGAGGTCCGAGTTCGGAAGTGTCGTTTAGAAATAAATAATTCAGTTCAGATGGGAACATGGCTAGAGGAAAAAACAGTTTAACTTTGGCTTCGCTAAAGTGATGGTGGAACAGGAAACCGAGCGGCTGGGGCCTAATAGAACGGAAGTCGAAAGCGGCGCTCCGCGCTCGGCGCACGGCAGCGGCGAGGAGGCCTTCATAGGCATTTCCCGCCCTCATACACCTGACCTTTTGCGACCGCGACAAGTTTACTGAAGCGCTCGGTGCGACCTACATACTCCCTCGCCCGGCGGCCTCGCGCCGCGCCGCGCCGCGCCGCACCGCACTCTGTGGGAGCCGCCGCCGAGCCTCCTGACGTCTACGCGCCGCGATAATTAATGTTCACCGACAAAATACACACCTCGATATATTCACTCCCGACACCATGCCATTGTTCTGAACCGTTTTGTCTACTTTCACGACAAAACACGGCCGCCAAAGCCGCCGGCGACACTTTGTCCCCCATGTGGTAAGTAAAGGTAAATGTTGCGTGCGCCTGTCCCTTTTACTGTTTCATTAAATAAAAGTTACGTCCCAACCTTTTTTTACTTACCCCTTTAATGTGGATCCTGAGATATTATTTTACGCAAACGTAATTAAAGGAAAGTCAATATTATACTATTGAAAGGCTTCTAAACCCGCAAGCTTTTAATTAAAGCGCGTGGCTAAAAAAAGACCGAGCCATTTTATTTTCTAAAATTATATAAAACCTACTATGTATGGAATGATGAAAAAAGAAAAGTAACTGTCCATTTGATTTCATTATAAATACATTATCCTCTCCCAAATAACACGCTGTCCTTTAAAATCAATCCAATAAAGCAATTTGCCGCATAACGTTTTCTTAAGAATCGAAAAAGATGGTTCATTAAATTAGCACAAACAAACAATCATGTAACCTCACTTAACTTCGAGTACAATCAGCAGATGAACATCTTCCTTTGAAAGGAAACGAGCCATATTCATTTTTATTCCGTCGTACTAAGACTTTATTTTCATTGTAATATAAACAACTAAATATGGCGCAAGGATATCCTTCGTTATACGCTTGTATTTTCACAAGGCTAACTCTGAAGGACTTATCGTTTTCTAGGCGAACGAAATCACTTAAGATTATTAAGCTTATTTGAAATGGTTTTTGATCTATATTTATGTACGAAGATTACTTTTATTGACAAAACAATTTTAGAAATGATATCACCAACAACCATTTTATCCAAACAAAATCCAGTTCAAGTACACATATTAAGTCCAGTGGCACTTTTTTAATTTCGGCGGGCGACAGCTAGTTAAAGCACAAAGATATAATAAATCAATAAATGTCACGGTAGTGGAACTCTACAGTTACGTAAATTGAATTTGAATTGTGAACAGGTCGTCACGTACCGAGCCGCCGGAGCTGAGCGGCGTGATGCGCGCCGCCACCGACGATATAATAGACTCGCTGGTGTGCCCGCCGCCGCCCAGCGAGCCGCCCGTCATCTCCGACGACATGATATCCGGCCTCATCGTGCCCGCGCCCGCATGGAGTGAGTAAACACACCTACTCCTCCCGCACATACAAAGACAACCGAACAAATGTAATATAATATTAATAAAAGTTAAATGAGCAAATAAATGCTCAAAATAAACCCATCGTTTCGGAATTTTACAACTAGTGTATAAATCTTATATCTCGATATTCGTACTTTTACGGCAACACAAACAAAGTTCTCTAGGTACATTAATACGTGGATACATTATGCGTTGTTAAATATACGTGAAATATTCATGAGCATTAAGACACATATCTGTGTAGTGCACTGCTTGTGCTTGTGCGGATGTGTGCGAGTGAGTGTTAGTGTGTGCAGTGACATCGATTGACACAATTATTGGCAAACAATTAATAACGATCATTATGTATATAGAGCGTGCAATAAATATGTGGATGCACACCGCGGCAATATCCAATTAAATTTTAATCGGAATCAGCAAATGGAATCGTATTGTTTTGCATAGTTATGTTACTTTAGCGAGCAATATAGATTGAATTAACATTTCCATTTCGCCCCCGATGCTAACAAGCAACTCTTCAATCATTTTCTATGTATTACTTGGCATCGTTTCCAATACGGACTTACAATATCGTGGCTTTCATCCATTAATGTGATCATTTCAAATAGAGATAATAACTAGCCGGTACCACTGATAGTGATATGAGAAATGTTAACATTTATATTTACAAATCCAAATATTGGTAAAGAATGGAAATAAGAATCAAGCCCGCATCCGAGCTAGGGCACGAATGGCTCGCCTGGTGATGCTACGACCACACAAAATTCATTCCGCGTTTCGCCTCATAACAGTTTGCAATTGGCCAAGATTTCGCCGTCTTCCTTTTCCTAATCTCTTGTTATAAAGAAAGAATGAGGTTAAATAAATTTGGTTAAACAAAGGGATATGAAGCATCACCTTTCTGTACGTCCCCCTCCTCTGTCGATTAAAGATAAGTAAGTCATCTGCACTCACCCTCACTTCGCTATATTGGCGGTTCAGGTGGCCGCTTGCTTGTGTGTCACTTTGTACTATGAGAAATTAGCTTTTAAAATAAGCAGTGAACTTTTCTATACACATTATATGATTCGCAACAAAATATAAAATATTTCACATTTAATCTTAAAATATTACCAACTACGTAAGACACTGTTTAAGTAGCATCTTATGAATAATGGCTCAGTAAAGAAATACCGAGCAATAAATTGTAGTAACAGCGACTGGAGGATTTAACCTGTAAACATAAATAAATTTAATTTAAACTCTTCATCCTTTTTGCCGGATTCCTTTTTACGAGTTTCGAGTTCTCCGTGGTCATTATTTAAAGTCATCCAGCCGAATTTTGATGCGCTGTTGAATTCGCAACTGCGTTCGGTTGTGCAAGTAACAAGAGCTAATTATTATGTGTGTGGTCACGAGCTGCATACTTGTTTGCTTAACATTGTCCACAATAACACAATTTGATGCGGCCACGCGACACCGCCGCTACAACCGGCGCACATATTCGACCTGTCTATTTTATGCGGAATGAGTTATGGCATATATCGTGTAAAGAATATTTTTACACGGACCTTTATTCACAGGATGTTCGTTATTTAAATTGAAAAGCTCTCGCTGCGTAACCGGGTTCGATTATGAACGCGTCATTTATCATTTCTTTCATAACGTTTTTGCGATATTGACTAACAAATTGTACTCCGGAAAATTTGTTTGAAAATTTATTAAACAACGTCAACCGTGTAATTTGTTGTCTAGTGTAAAACATTGACTATGTTATATACAAATTAAAAAGATATACAAATTGCGTCTAACATTTTTAAATTCAACGACGGTCTTCTTAAATAAAACCTTCTTAAATAAACATGTAAAATTTACGTGTACGGAGCAGTTTTCGGAACATCATCGGTCGGATAAATATGCTATGATATTATGTGAACTGAAAGTGTGTTTAATTAGGTTAAACTCTGTGGAAAATTTAATACCTTTATCATGTTCCTTCTAGGAACGATCGTTCAGCCAAAAATTGTATAATTAATCGTAGAATCAATTACTTCGTCTATTTCAATTTAGATAAACAATTCTAATTAGAGTAAAGTTAAAATAAGAATCAAAGCGTTCAAACAAAACGTAAAACGAAAGAAAACGCTCGAGCTGTTGTCCCTAAACTGAACAAAAATAAATGAAAAACACTCGTGTAGGCAAGTAGAAATTCATACTAAGTTAGAAACAAGTATACACTCGACGCGGCCTCAAATGAAGGCCGTGACCCTTTCCGTAGGCTATTTGCCGCTGCTGTTGACTCACCTCGACCAAAAAAGCACATTGTGTCACACCGTGTCATAGAGCTTGCTACACATCAAACATGTAATTTTCTGCGGTCCCACTTTCAGCTTTTAATAAACGTTCAGACCAGATTCTTTGTATTTGACTATTGTTTTATTTGTTTGCGTTCAAATATAACCATTCTTTTGAAGATAGTTCGATCAAATGAAATTTCGTAATAAAAGAAGCTACGAGAAAACATATTTCATAGATACGCCTTCAGAATGTATTCAATTATCATTGCAGGAAAAGATTTCTGTGATGATTTTTTAAAGAGAACATCTACGCATAGGTCGTATGACGCGGAAGGTCGCTTATTGTGATAAGAATTGGTGAACCTTACGTCCATATTAGTACAGGAACAAAACCCTCAGTAAATCCTCCTTGGTAATATAGCAACGAACCATTCTGAAAGTAACGTAGTTGTTCATATTTAACAATGGAGACGAAAGATGTGGCGTAGTAAAAAATGTATGAAATATAATTTACAAATGAAAATGATATCCGCTCTGTTAAACCAAAACCCTAATTGAATGATTAATTAAACGAGCGCTTTGTGGCCATAACACACCAATGATTGATCGGCCATCGTACCCACTTATTTTCCTTTGCATCTGAATAGATAGATTGTGGATTATTTAATAACACGCACGGCAGCCATTAGTCAATAAATTAAAAACTATTTACATTATCATGTCGTCAAACCATACAACTATAAATATACTACGTTAGTAATTATTTTTAACGCCCGTTTGTCTCGATATTTTGTTCACTTTATTTTTTCAATAAAGTGCAAGACTTCTTAGCGGCCAGTATTCGACCTCGTTGGTAATATGCAAACTCCTTGTCTGCCAAAGAGGTCGGTTAAGTCAACATTTTTTATTTATATACGATAATTACCGCCTTAGTAAGTTAAAATTGTTTGTGTTAGTTATAATTTCTTGTTTACACTGAATTTAAGTATCCATATTAGTATTCATAGGTGATTACTAAACTTACTAAACTTACTAAATTAGTACCTACCATATTTCGATCACATCATCACTTGGACATCAGGTGGAATCGTGGTCTAGCGTTAGTTTAGTCGTCATAAAAAAAAAATTAAACCGCAGCCAGCATTATATTCAGTTTTGCTGTTATTGTTATTTGTACAAAGTTTGGTAGAAAAGTCCGAGACCCATACGTGATGGTATTATCTCATATGACTCATCATTATTTAGCTAGTTCTATGGGACTGATATTGTTCTATTTTAAATTCTTCCTATATGTTTTTTTTTAATTTATGCCAGTCTTCTTTACCTTTAACAGAAACAATGCCATCACATAATTATTATTGTAATAAAAATATTAAAACATAAAAGCACTACGTTTTATTTCAGAAATATTTCGGTATTAACGCTTGGCTGGATTGTTTTTGTTGCGTTTCCACAGAACGCACTCGTATCAATTCATCGTTTAATTTACATTTGGCCGGATGGCGGGAAGCCTCGCTACGTATAAACCTATCAAATACACGACTTTTGTTTTGAAAGACAATTAAAAAAAATATGAAGTTGTCATAGACTGTAGGACGGAAATGTGTTCAATGGAATGATGTACAGGCAGGTTTGAATTTAGAATGCGTTACATTTAAATGCATTTCGTTACATGCGTGAAAAGAAAGATATAATGTTGGCTGGGAGAAAAAGAGACAGACCCATAATCTCAATACGAAGTGACGGATAAATTAAGATTATGAAAATGTTATCGTAATTTTTCGAATTTGTGGAACAACTTTTTTTTTTATAGAGTATACAATGTAATTCGTTTATGGCAGTAAAAAAATTAAGTGACATTTTAAAAATGTTAAAAGAAATTTGTGATGATGATCTGTAATCAGTACAAGAGTCGTGTAGTGTTGAGTGCGTCATTACAGTTGTGATCCCAGAGTGTGCACTCAGAGAGAGCCGTTAACAAAATCGTGTTTCTCGTAGATTGCACTAATTATACTTGACATGGCGGCCGATCGTGTAGGCTCGAGGGCTCGCAACCAAACTGATGGAATGGATGGAAATATATAAAATATGCAGAGAGGAAAAAAAATAAAGACCCACGAAAAATTACCTATGGATTTCGAATTATAGTTGCCAAGGATTCTAAAATAATAGCAGGTTAAAAAAACTGGTGGAAATACAGAATAACACAATTCTAATATTTAGTACGTTGTTTTATACCAATTTTTCAAAGTAAATTTAATAGCGAATAATAAAACCAACGAAGAGATGATGAGCACATAAGCAAGATGGTGATGAGATTGAACGTGGATGGCTATCAGGTAGAGGAAGACCGAAGAAGGTGTGGATGGATTGTGTGAAAGAGGATATGCGTAGGAAGTGTGTGAGTTTACATATGACGGCTAACAGAGATGTATGGGAGAGTAGTACGTACTGTGCCGACCCTCCGTAGGGGTAGGGCAGGTTAATGATCATAATGAACTATAAAGCCGATTTTTTTTTAAATAACTTCAATGCCTCTACAGACTCGTTATCCGTACTCTTTTCTGCTCTATACTCATTATACATTCAGTTCAGAGTTAAAGAATTTAATACACGTCTACTTTTTTGACTGTACCATATTATAAATATTTAATAACCTAAAAATATACATTTGTAAATATTTTAACCAATGTTTGTAACTATTCAATTTATTCCCCCTGTATTGTTGGACGTAACATTTTTAAAAACATAAATACTGGTTGCAGACATCGGCTACATGTAAATTGAATAATGAATTGATGCACGCGCGAGTGCGTTCCGTGGAAACGGCGCGATAGTGTCCCCTCAGCCGTTTATTTTGCACATTTTGTTATTGTTGTTCTCAAATTTTATTTGTTGTTACAGATTCCGTTTGGCTCACAGCTCGATTTTTAAATTACTAGGTTAGTTTTTGACGCTACCATTATATTTGTTATTACACGTTTTTAACTATTTTTTAAACTACTGTATTTTATCTTTTATACTTTTTAATTCTACTTCTTCTTCTTCTTTCTCCTGCCCTGGTCCCACTTTATGTAGGGTCGGTACAACATGTTCTCTTCCAGTCTCGCGTATCAGCCGTCATCTCACCGGTTAGTTCATTTTCAAAAAAAATTAAAAAGAAACTATTCCGAATTTTTTGTTAATATTTTTATTGAAATTTTATTAATGTTATATTTACTTTCAAAAATTGCAGCAATTATTTATTGTAATCCATTTTTAATTAAATGAAATAATAGAAGTACCATCTTTTAATAATTATGCAATTAAAATTTGTAAAATAAAATGTGTCCCGAGATAAACAAATTATAATTTTTAATCCGTTTTAACGACAAAACCATATTAATTACGTAAAAATCTATTATAATTTTAATAAAAGTCGATTTCGTTTAAAATATTAATTGTTGTAAGTAAAATGAATGCGGCTGTATAAATCCGATACCCGGCTGCGGAGTGCACTGAGCTTGTATCAATCTGGTGTTCAATTTAAATTAGCCAACACGGACGGGAACTGCGCAGTATTTTATACATCTATATTTTAAATTTCAACGTTTTTATTACGTTTTATTACTTTATACCTACATGGGGGTAATGTTTTTTTATGGGTGTATATCATCCTAATACCATAGCGACCTCTATCAGCCTAAACGATTGAACTTATTTTGACAAGTGACGTGTCAATCGAATTGTTTACATCTAGAATGTCAGACTGTACTGTGTTTGGTTGTTATCTAACAAATATTATTACCTAGTAATATTTCGATATTGTTTTTAACTTTTTTTAAATTACTTTTGATCTTGATTTGTGTTCAAGTTTTCTATAGATACACGTATGTGGAAAGTTTCGAATAATGTTGAGCGGTAATTGGAAGACGGAAATTAGTGTTTTTTTCATATACGTCATCATTAAACTGTGAGATGTATGGAAGCGTAGACGCTCCATCGCGCAAATGGCAGGTTGATGGTGTTGATTATCATTAACTGTTATCACAATAGTGATTAGTGAATGAAGGAGTTAATTGCTAGCATAGTGTTTTTTTTTTGGTTTAAATTTATTTTTGTTATAAACAAAATTGACTAGAACATAGTAAAGTGAATACATTGGTATAGTCTCAAATGATACGGAACGTTACTCGTCGAGTTAGTTACATGAAAAAGGCGGATTGAAAAGAACGATGACTCCATGCGATTCGAGCGAACGAAAATAAAAGTTTTTTTTTTATATTTACAGGCAAATGTTTTTCTACCATACATCCAAACTTTAGCATATATAATATCCGTAGGATTTGACACATGTTGAAACTAGAGTGACGCAGTAATCCGAAGTGAACATTGGTCTCGGACAATGAAAGTATCCACTCTCGATTCAGCGCCATAGTGACCCAGTCCTTGACTTGCAGCCTCCATCATCATCCTCCCTACGAGTTGGTACAGTCATTCTACTCTTTCATATATGTCTGTCAGCCGTCATATCTGAACCCACACACTTCCTGCACATATCTCTCCTAGACCATATATTACGTATATTATTTTCTGTAAATTTCAAATAGACACAAGTGCAATATAAATAACACTAAGTCTAGGAGCAATATAACTAAATCATACGAGAGAATTTATTCATAGACCTGTTTTGAATTCAGTCCCAAACGTATGTCATATTGATAGTACTAATATATTGCTGATATAAATTTAATTTTATTGTTGTATTTTACTAGACATAAACCGTCAAGACGTTTTCTAACATCTGTAGTCGAATTCAATAGAAATAAGAAATTATACAAAAACATTGTGAAAAAGTCCATAAATTACGTTATCAGCTAATAAATATAATTTCTTATTTCCATTGAATTCGACTACAATAATAAACGTTTGTTAAATTTAAAGACTGAGGACTGCGTAATGTGGAAGGTTGGGATTGGACTATGTCCAACAGTGGGCAGACAAGTGTTGTTGATGATGATGATATTCAAAATCGATACAATAAAGTATTTCGTAATGTTAATAGTAGTATAATTGTTGTGTTTGGATGAATTCCACTTGAAATCTATTGCATAGTCGGTTAATCATCATACATTAAATATTAGTAGAATCATGTTAATATTACATGATTTTTCGTAAATAATTAGTTGATTAGTAGGAAGAATTTTTTTTGTTATCTTTGTAAAATTATGATTTTCTAGTTTTTAATGTATTTTTTTTTATTTTACAGTAACTTATTATTTCTTTTTAGATTGTCTTTGTTTGAATCGTAGTTTTAGGTTTTTATCACACAGTGTTTATGCACAGATATTGTAAGCAAGATGTGCTTATCTGTAATTGTGGTTACATATTGCCATGTCTAAGTTGACTTTTAATGTTAGGCCATGAGACCAATTGTGTAATTATGTAGATAAGCCTGTTAAATAGGTATATAGAATTATTTTTTGTGCCTAGAGTGATACGGGCATTGTCTAGTTATTGTAGAAAGAAGTTTAGATCTAATGAAATCGGACCCATTTTGTTTGAATTAAGATTGAATTATTGAATTTATGAATACACAAAATCATTCAAATTAAAACCGAAGACCTAAAAGTCCCTTTGAAAGGACTTTAACTTACAAAAGTTCATTAATTTAACGCTTGCTCGCGCAGGGAGCGGGCAGTGACGAGAATATGAATAACTTTAAATTTCAAGGCTTTCTTTATATGGCCATAGTTATGTTTAAGGGAACTTAGATTAGATCATTTTAATGAACTATGTTGTTTTCATACGGAAAGCTGAGGACCGTATACTGTGGAAGGCATTTGAGATGGCTTATGTTCAGCGTTGGTCAGACAAGAGCTGATGATGATGATGTATTAGTCCCATACGGAGTCTTCATTTGTTAAACTAGTGATCGCTTATCATTCGAAATTCAAATATAAATTATAATTAAGTTTTCATTTTAATTTTTTGTTCATATTCCATGATCATTCGTTCGCGAAATTCTTGTAGAAAGGGATACATTGTTTTTACTTTAATAATTGGATGTGAATTTCATATTCACTTAGGGACTGCTTTAGTGAACTTTTAACGCTTATGAGTGTGTCAGTAAGAGTGTGATGAATATGATTCAGAGAGAGTACGTTGTCTATGGACTCGTGAACACGTGAATTAGTTTTCAAGGTTGATAGTCGCCAAGTTCAAAACATCCTTTAAATATTTGAATACTCACTCGAGATTTGTCGCTGTGTTGAACGTTACTCGTTATTTTTAATGAAGATATCCCATACTTTGATCTTAATACTTGGTATTTAGTAAAAAAAAAAACAAGTTTTTGTTTTTATCAATATTGGTATTTAAAATTAATTTTTGTCTAGGTCTTTTTTGGATTACCTAATTGCAATCAGATTTGAATTTAGAATTTCGTGACATACGATTAGGTTAGATGGCTTAATCATTGTTAATTCTCCCCGCGCACGTGGATAGATCGAAGATTTTGACGTTGCGGACGCGTTGGGGGCAGACGGTTACATTCAGAGCATACCGGGTCGCTCCTATCTTGCTTCTCGATTGGACGTAATCGCGAGTCTAATGCGCTTACAGGAAGCAGCGCGTCGGCAGTACATCCACCCTGGTGTCTATTGACTACTTGCCTAGAACTCGACTGTGACATCGGGCATCGAGTTCCTAGAGGACAATAATTTTTAACTTTTTCTCGACCCATTCCAACACATAGTCAAAGCGTGGTTGACCTCGGATCTGAACCCGTTTGTTATGCACTAAAATTTGACTTATAAGCGAAATTTTTGAAGTATATTTTTATTTCATTTATTACGGAATATGTTTAATTTAGTGTTAAGAAGCGAAAACTTCAAGATCCGTCCTGTATTAAAGGTGAAGTTTCAAATATTGCCAAAAGTAATTTAAAGTAACGACACGGTTTATCAAAAGCGTAGAAAGTTCAAAGCCCATATTAAAGCGCTAACTTTGTCGGTGCCCTAACTCATAAAAGTTCATTTATTTAACGGCAGTACGCATTCCAAGTGGCCAGCGGGGAAGGAAATTATCTAAGGAGTCGTTATATTTATCATAAAGTCACTATGATGATACCTCGATGTTTTTCAATCTATACTCACATTTATAAAACTGCAGATTTCGTTTGAATGCGTTAATCAACAAAAATATAAAACCTCTTTTTGTATTAGCTAGTCGGTTTATTTAAGAAGGTTATAGTTTATATAACATTACGCTGCGATCAATAGAAGAGGAGTATAAATGAAAAATGTTACAAGTAATTCGGAAAAAGTTACTGATTGGCATTTTTTTTTAATATTAATTAAACGGACAAACGTTCATAGATAACGCAATAAACAAAATATTTATCATATAATTTTTCTAGTCCAATTAAATTCCGAGATTACTGCACTTACGTTTTGCTGGTTTAAGGACGCTTTAATTCGTTGTCGATTCAATGAAATATTGATTCGATATACCTAGACAGTTAGACGTAATGGAATTATTTACGTCTGACCCTTAACTTGGAGGACGGCGGCGCCTAAGCCAAGCGATTTATGACTGCTCTCTAATTAACCTCAACCGAGGACTTTGTTAAGTGGACGAACCCAGATAGTGAAAGCTAGAGATTACTTCGCAAAATACTAATTACAAGCCCTCTAACTTATTCTGCAACTACATTTGTTTACAAATTATTAAACCTGTGATTTGATATTAATTTATTACCATACTCCGAGTCAGTTAATAGTTACTTAATAAGTCATTTAGTGTAGACTTTAATGACCATAATTCTATACTACTTATAACAACGGCTTAACGCACGTGTAAATCGGTGTCGGTACCGACTACTTCAGGCGCGCAGTGAGCGACGATTCGCGAACGCGCTGTACT
>JAODUI010000029.1:4193868-4208175 GCA_027563995.1 Papilio gigon | reverse complement strand
GGAAGAAGTATGTGATCGCAAATCTAACACCTCAAAGTAATATAAAAAATGCGAATGATTGGATGTATGCATGTTATTATTTATCTCCAAAACGGTAATTTTTTTTGGTTTAAATTGGATATAAATGAAGAACATAACTTGCTTAGTTTTTTTTTAATTCCACGCGGACGAAGTCGCAGATAAAAGCTAGTTATGAATAAAAATAGAACACTGTTTACACGACTTCAAATATACGTTGAAAATAAGTATTGACATTGTAACAGTTAATAGGTAATTAACAAAACAATGAAGAGCGAGCGTATAATGTCGCGACGTAAAGTGTTAAAGTCGTTCCAATGAAAACGACGAAGCGACCACAATCTCAATACTTGATCCAGCAGAACTTTGCCTCAGTAACTAAACAATGGCTTAGACTTCAAATTTCACAACTATCTTCATTGAAATTCCTTATAGTTACTTCAAAGAGTCGAACATTACGTGATTCAAGTTAAAGATTACTAGATTAACGATTTTCATTTGTTTTCATTGCTTTTAAACGCACTTTGACGTATTTTAAATACTATCTTCACAGCCTTAATCTTTTTAGTAATAGACGAGAACAACTTTTGGAACAATGGTCCCTAAGTGATACAGCTAGGTTTCTGCTTAATGTATTTTTTTTGGGACAGGGTTACCAACGATCCACGTTGTAAAATATCTTAAGGACTCGGAATATCGTACAAATTGGTGTGTAGAAGACAAGGTTTTGTGTAGCGGGGTGTAAGGGGAGGGAATCGCATAGACGCAGCTGACCTTGAACAGTCAAGATATTAAACTTATACGTTTGTTGTAACTGTCAGAGCGCGGAGCAAGTGACAGGTTGGTGCCGATCACCAGCAGACACGCGGCGCGGCAGTCCCACTGGCAGCTTAGCCAGCGCGGCCGCCACGCCCTCACGACATCTCTCCGACGCCGACAAGCTGCGCAAAGTGTTGCTCGAGCTCGTGGACACCGAGCGTGCTTATGTCAAGGTACACAAAGAGACCCTAGACTAACATACATGCTTTTTAAAATTTAACTCGTCACATATTTCGGTCTACATTTGCTTCGTGGTGGTAATCTCAAACCTATCTTGTTAAGCTTATCACAAATCTGATGGATACAATGTTTCTTCAAACTATCTCATCTTTAAATAAATTCCATCACTTTGTATTAATCTTAAAAACACAGCTAATTTAAAAATGTAAATGCTTTTATTAAAAACACAGTTTCGAAAAATAAAAAGATATGACCAGTTTTGATTGTACACCGTTAAAACGAATACGAAAGGTAAGTAATTTGATAATTAATTCAAACCGTATAAATTAAATTAAGCCGAAAAGTTTAAACGGATTCTGGATCCGCACAAACGGCGGCACCTGCGCCCTGACAACTGACACTCCGACTGAAATGTTTACTTCAAACTAAACTCGATCCGGGATATTAATACTCTATTGTAATTGGGACTTTGTTTACCGTTGCTTGCAGCACCTAAACAATTTATTGGAGAATTACTTGGAGCCATTGAAGAAGGAAACTTTTTTATCGAACGCCGAGATCAACGCGTTGTTCGGAAATATTCAAGAGATTGTAACTTTCCAAAGACAATTCTTGCAAAATTTAGAAGAAGCTCTCGAGGCTGAGCCTAACTTCCATCATTTCGAATTCTCAAACCAATTCAAGGTAAGATTTTATATCTCTAAATACAATTATGCAACTAAAGGATAGTTTAAAAAAAAATCATTTTATCTTTCAGAATGTACTCTTCGCCGTAGGAAATGCATTCCTATATTACGTAAATCATTTCAAGTTATACAGCTCGTTCTGCGCGAGTCACAGCAAGGCTCAGAAAGTTTTGCATCCCAGTAAGTTTAATTATTGTTTTATTATAATACATCGAAATTATCAGCAAATGTATATATGTAGAATTGAGATGTTTATTTTAATCAAATAGTATATTTTGTCACGATCTTTAGGATTAAATTTCGTTAGGAATAATATTTATTAAACCTTTTTCAGATGAGGGTAATCAAGCTCTACAAGAGTTCTTAGCGGCGCGCAACCCCAAGCAACAACACTCCTCGACTTTGGAGTCTTACTTAATTAAACCGATTCAGCGGATACTCAAGTATCCATTATTACTGCAACAACTCAGAAATTTGACTGACGTTAATTCTGAGGAACATCTCCATTTAGTGGGTAAGATTATCGGCAAATTATCAGACACTGTCCACGACATCAGTGATTTATTTCTATTTATCGAGTGTTGTTCTGTAACACGACTACAATATATTTAACTTAAAATATAACGTTACAGAGGCATTGAAAGGAATGGAAAAAGTAGCTGAACATATAAACGAAATGCAAAGAATTCACGAAGAATACGGTGCTATTTTTGATCATTTGTTTAGACAACATCAGAAGTCTTGCAAACAACCAATAGATCTCAGCCCTGGTAAATAAATAAATTCACACACACAACATAATCGTAAATACAGAAGTTTACTGATGTATTCATTTATATTTACAGGCGATTTGTTATACTACGGAGGCGTAGAATGGTTGAATATATCTGA
Source organism: Papilio gigon (assembly GCA_027563995.1). Taxonomy (NCBI): domain Eukaryota; kingdom Metazoa; phylum Arthropoda; class Insecta; order Lepidoptera; family Papilionidae; genus Papilio; species Papilio gigon. The sequence goes on along the minus strand of JAODUI010000029.1, from coordinate 4,205,581 downwards.
CTTCTTGGGGAAGATCAAGAAAGGCTTGGAACTCCACGCAATGTGTTTCGTATTCAAATCCGCCGTTGTTTTCCTCTGTAAAGAAAGACTGAGACAGAAAAAGAAGTTGATGGTAAAAGTTTAACAAAGATATTAAATTAAATTTAAACAACATTTTAGATATCAGCAATATTTAAATTATAACAATTTTTAATTCTGTATTGCAGGGTGTGTCGTCTAAAAATAACTCTAATGAAGTGGAGATAATAAGGTACCAGGTTTTGATACCTGTGACGGAGGTGCAGGTCCGCGCATCGTCTGCAAAAGACATGGACAGCCATTTCCTCTGGGAGCTCATACATCTGCGCAGCCAGTTGCAGCGCCGCTCGGAGAAAGTCTATGTACTTTCTAATAGGTAAGGAATATTAATCTTCGTTTTGAAGTAATAAACGTCCTGTAACTTCGTAGTCTTATGCTCATTTGTATCTCTAATTCCTAGAATCAACATAAATTATAATTTATACTACTGTTCAAACAATACACAGCACGGCAGACTTCCGCAACGCGTTCCTGAAGACAATCCGTCAGATAATCCGCGAATCGGTCCGCAACATGTCGCTACCAAGCTCGCGGCCCGCGCCCACACCCCCGCGTGCCCCGCATACCCTAGACCGCGACCGCGACCGCTCTAAGCACCAGGTAAGTCTACCATGGTTTAGAACATTTTTATCAAAATATACCAAACATAAAGGATGTAATTATGATTCGAGCCTGCTTTATAACAATAACTGACTGTATTTTCAGGTGCATGTTATGCAAGGATCACAGACACTTGGAAAAACAAAGAAACCTAAAACTTCTGGGCAACGTCTATCAGCTGGAAATATTGAGGTTAGACCGAATTTTGCAATAATCAACACTTCATTTTTAATGTAATTTACGCAACGGCTTAAAAAAACGTAAAAAATTATTACTTCTACTGTAGGTTGGAGACTTGTCGCGGGAGAATTCTCAAGACGCCGATGAGCCCCCTCAAGACGTATCTTCAGACGAGCCTACATTCAGAACCAGAAGCAAGACTGTTAACGATTCTTCCGGTAAGAAATTTGTTGGTCTTTTCTTTTTTATTTTGGTCATATTGTATGGACAATTTAAAACTTAAAATTAATGGTTTTTACGTTTGCATGGTAACAGACAGCAGCAGCAAGCGCACGCTGCCGCCCCCGCCGCCAACCACGGACACGGACAGGTCGACGGAGCAGGGCTCCACGGAGCCGGGTTCCAAATCCGAGGGCGAGGACGAGCCGCCGCCGCCGCCCGCCAAGCGAGGGTTAGGCAGAACTCCCAACCACCTCACCCTAAGGTATCAACATATGTATGGGTTAGCATCACGGATGACAGACACACTGCACCTACACCGATGTCAATTGGGACGACTCTCCACACTTTCACTTCATACGTTTATTTTTAATATTCTCTTTTCTAAATTTATGTAGGTTTACATGTTCCTACTCATACATATGTCATTACTTTTTACTTTGATTTCTTTGTGCTCCTTTCTAGGTTATAAAATATAAACTTACAATTGCATTGCAGCACGACTTCGACTTTAAGCGCCGGCAGCACAGGCAGCCAGGCGCGCCTCATTCAGTCTTCCCACCAACCCACTCAGTATCAGCCGACCATGGTCAAAGAACTAGGTAAGCGGGAGTCACATTCTCTGAAGTCGTCCCCGGAGCGCAAAAGTTCATCGTGTTTGGCGGACAAAAAAATTAAAGTAATCCGCTCGGGCAGCGGGAGCAGCATCAACAGAGAGAGATCTCCCAACAGGTCGATGGATCAGTCCCCCGATAGAGACCGCGTCACTAAAGTTATTATTTGCAAATCTCCAAACAAATCTAGTCTGAAACAGACCAAATCCCTTCAGAAATCCCCGAGGGGTAGTTTCGATCAGAGCAAATCCCCGCGAGACTCGATGGACAAATCACGGTCTCCCCAGCAGAGCTTCGACGGTGCGCGTTCGCCTCGCGGGAGCATCATGAAGTCGCGCGAAAATAGCGTAGACAGAGCCAAATCGCCTAAACCTGGCCCCAAGAAGGGCATAATGCGAACTCCGCAGGCCAGCTTCGACAGATCTCCGTGCAAGTCACCTAACGTCAGCCGGCGATCATCCAGGTCTAGCAGCGACAAGCTAGCCAGAATCGGTACTAATTCACTGGATAGAGTTACGCATTACTCTCAGCTGGCCAAAGCGGAAGATAAAGCTATGAAAATGGGCATCGTCGTATCGAAGTCGACAGAATCGATCGCTAAAACCATCGAACACCCCACTTGCGTGCAATGCTACCTCTCGGGGAAAAGACAGAGTAAAAGTTCCTAGCATAAGGGGAAGGGCAAGGTCCCAAAATCTCGTAGAAAATCCCTGACGTCTCAATCGATTCTCTTAACATCTGACCGCAGCAGCGTCGAGACTCTAGACGGCACGGGCCACGAGCGCGGGACTTGCCCTTCCTTCAAGCACACACCGGACAGAAATGAATTCAATCAAATACACGTTTAAGTTGTTATCCTAAAACAATTTGTACATTGAATATCTATATAAAACCTTACTCTTTTATTAGTCTTTATGTTTATTATGAAATAAAAGGAATTGACAATTAACTTTTAGCATTAGCTAGTTATGTGATGATGGATGATTTCTTAAAAGTTCTTATTTGAGATGATGCAATAGACCTTTTACCGTGCACAAATTTTCATTTTATTGTAAATTAATTTATTTAAATAGTTTTATAATCACCTGAGACTGACAAACTATCTAGACAAGATCGACGCGAATTAAATTTCAAAATACCCGCAAAAGTATTCAAAAACCTTCAGACCAAACATACAAGATTATGCTGGCTGAATTGGGGCCGGATATAAACAAGCAACGGAACGTTCAAATCTCGTATACGCAAACTATTATGAAACGATAGTTATTAACGGACATAAGATAAACAATGAAATATCTTTGACTTAAATTTCTTCATTATATGTGTAGATTAGAAACCTAAATGGTAGGTAGATGAAATAATAAAAATAGTCGTAATTAAATTTGATCGCAATTATAACTCTAGTAAGTCCAAGTGCTAAGTTACATTATAATGGCTGTGGAATCGAACTGATCTTAATCCTTAATCATTTTTATTATATTTTTCTCTTAATTTATCTACTGTATTATATTAGGTTAAACATTGTTACGTAGGTCGCCATGGATTTGTACCATTAATTAAGTCTTCCATTTCGATATATCTATATTTCAAGCTATTTTTTATTTGTTTTTACCCTTTTCTTCTGTACCTGCTTAAGCTAAGACTATGTTTACATTTAAACAATATGATAGACCTATATCGTTTTATTCTTGATTAACATTTAAACAGATGGTACTATTATTTTGACACTGTTTTGTTAATTCACATTAATAATTATTACACCACGTATGTTACGAATATTATAACAAATAATGGATATTATTGTGTCTATATGCATATTATAATCAATACATAATAATATATAATTGTAGCTAGTTTCCAAAAAGGCGCCTAACCGCTTCAAGGATGACATTAATTAAATCAACTGTAGCAATTCATAAATGTAATATTAATTAATAAAAATAGACTAGTCCACTTAATATACACAATATATACTCTTTTCTTCATAATTTAATCGAATTAAAGTAGAAGAACAATCTCTGTACACATAGCGCTTTCTTAGCTGTGCACAATATTACTGTCGGATAAACTACATATAGCGTATACATAGACTTTGCACTGCACTGAGGTCGGCTGCGGCACGACACCAAGACAACACCGTCGGTGCACTGTAGATTTAAAATTATAAAATAATAGTAGATGATATTTAAGAAAAACTTAAAAAAAATGCTTCACTCATTACAAACTGATCCGTCGATACCACACTTACCTATTTCATTTGAATGTTCGATGACAATGTTGACCGCCGGTAACAAGCCTGAGCTACGCCAAAGCCGCCGCCACCCGGTAACCTATCGTGTCCGCGCCTCCAAGTGAACTCGGTCGTACGCTCGCTCGTTTTCAAACGGGGCGCCGAACCTACGACAACATTCATCAAACATTCAACTCTTATCGCGTTATCCTGGCGATCGGTGCGATCACTTGCAAAATTCAAATTCCGAACTAGAGCTGACGTCAAAGTTGTTTGTGAAAGAGTTTGGTGTTTGGTGTGTTGTAGGGTCGCCCGTGTGGAAACCGCGCGAGGTGGCGGCCGAGTCCAGCCCGGCGCCCACCACGCTGCCGCGCTCGCAGCGCCCAGCGCCCCGCGCGCACCACCTCTCCGCCAGCCGCAAGTCGCTCGCGCCCGACCACCGCCACTAGCCGCCGCTACCAGCCACTAGCCACCACTACCCGCCCTCCCCCGCCCTCTCGACCCCGTACACATAGGGTTGCCACCAGTAAAAATAATCGTGTGATATTTCATATCAATTTGCTCGAAAATAACACATACCTTAATGGTGCCGATTAAAGTCGATCAATTAATTAAAAAACACCTTATCTATCTATATTTAATTTAACTCTGTTTAGTCTCTCTTTTTACAAGTTAATTATTTATTACATTTACATAATGCACCGCCATTGAAGACGAGTGTATTTCATTTGCACAAAACTAGGTGGCAACCCTGAACACAGCGTTCTCCAATGTTTTACTCTCCATATCCCACCTTCACTGTCCTAAATTTTCATAATTAAACTTTAGATATCGTAATGTAAGTTTCAAAATTACAAGTTGTTACTCTTTGATATTTGGTTGCTTGTTTAAACGTATCTTATTGATTTGTCCTTTTAGTATAATTCGTATGTCTGGGCTATAAATCGGTATCTATTCCTAACGTTAATAAATATCGTTGACTTTAAACATTACTATTAATTAAAGTTTTTAAACGTGGGGTGATGTCGTTTAGTTCAGAATATCGACTGATGGTTATGCACGTCAATAGGAATTGTTACGCTGGCGCACCGGAGGAGGCTTGGCGTATTCATTGTGACGTCAACTTTTAAAACGTAAATCTAACAGTGTTTTGTTTATATCCAAAACGAATATTTTCATTTTTTAATTTACATTTTCGCTTCGAAAGAATGTTTGTTTATTGTAGTCTATAACTTATCGATATATTATGATCTAGGTTATAAAAAAAATGTTCATTGATTTCGAATTAAATAAACCTGAGCATTTAAATTTACTTTAATCCTTAAACATTTCCAATCCCATAAAACAAAGCTCAAAGTTTATTTTTACATCCACTTTGATATTTTTTATCAAATTAAGACTGCATGAAAATCTTATTTGACATTTTTTTTTTACACGGGACGGAGATTTACAAATTAGTAAAAATTACTGTAAAGCTATGGTTAATCGGAGTGGGAAGTAATGTTGAGAGTGGAGGCTAACTATATATATGAATAGCAACACATTGCATGTCAAAACGTAGTTCTATCTGCTGTAAGGCATTACTATCACATATAGTAACTGTCGTACAAGCTAAGTTTTATTTATATTAGATCTACAATGAATCTTCTTATGTAAGTTGAATGTTATAATTACAAATAATGACAATATCAATAGAAAACCCAAAGCAACAATCGTTGCGGTACATTAGTTACTTCTGACGTAGTTCATCATTGAAAACATTCCGTTTATTATTTCGAATCATCAACAACATTCATTTCTTTTTCTTCTTATTACATAATATACTACATAATACGAATATCTATATAAATATATATTATATTGAAATCGCAGAAAGTTATCATTGTTCTAACTTAAAATATGTATAGACGTTATCTGTGTTCTTAGATTTCAAGCTGTAAGTATTGTATGACCTCTACATTTAGTTGGTCTGTGTCGGAGATAGTTCACTCATACAATACTCTACGGTGTCCTGTGCCAAGTTAGCTGTCCTTTACACATGTGCTTGTTAATATTCACTGTTAACATAACATAAATATATTGTCAACGTAGTTAGCTGTAATCGACGTGCGTTTCGTTTGATAGGTCGCCGCGACCCGCCACCCTATAGTTCAAAATGCACTTACCCTATGGACAAGTAAACTAGGTAGTTTTGATAATAATTTCTCTTCGTGATCAAATTCGAAATTCTATGATAGGCTAGGCGAATGGTATAACATATACTATATTATGTTTAAAACGTCACCCAAAGATATTTCTATAATGTTTAGTTGTTATAGGAAATGAATTCATGCCCGTGTTTGAAGACGCGAACGAATCTGTGAATTGAATGTACTTTTATTGTGTTATTTATTTATGTTTTTGGGATCGTAAATTGTTTTAATCTCAATGACATAGCTTAGATTTATTGTAAGTTTTTGAACAGTGTATTGTATATTTTCAAATAATTAACAAGTTGAAACATGTAAAAATATTAAAGAAACATTTTATTTACTAAAACAACTTATTTCATATATTCTTAAAAACAACTAATATGTAGCCTATATACTTAGTTTTAATGTATTTAATATAGTAAAAAGTTGTCATACCGTATATTTGAATCAAATCATTTCTTAATTAATCTAAAATAAAAACCAACAGCGTAACTGAAAATTCAATGACGTCACAAAAACAAGTGACGATCATAACGAGTGTCGTTTAATGAAACTTCGAGATACAGTAACGTTCTGAAATTGTAAATTGTAAATCACCTACTCAGACAGGTGCTCTAAAGCTTGCCATTACCTAATGTTAACTAAACGTAAATAAAGATGATTGTGAGCGGACATATCAGTGAAGAGGAGTTTCCAGTTTCACAGATTCTTCGCGTGTTCAAACTGGGCGCCGTTAGTTTTAATCATTTACAGTGACTTAAAATGATTGAAGGTATATATAAACAGTTAGATATTGTAATTATTTATTATTGAGGCCACAAATATTGCATTTACATTTCGAATATTATGTATTGTTTAAATGAATTGTTTTTGTGATTTATTAAATAAAAAACATGTTTATTAATATACATATGTTAAAATATTCGAATTTAATAATTACGAACTTATACAATCAATTTATAGATATTGTTATACTAAGAAAATATAATTAATAAATTAAATAAACAAAATATGAGTGAAAAATGAAATGAACGTAAAGCTCATTAATTGCAATTGTATTCACACTTCAATGACAATTGACATGTAACGTGGGGCATGGACGAGGACTTAGAAAGACTTATTGAAGTTAAATACGAAAGTAACTAATGATATAATAAGTATTGTACCTTATTTATATGATTTCTCCTTCATAGTTTGCGGAGCAATAGTTCTGTTGAATGACAATGTTTCCAGTCTTCAAATCACTTCAATACTGAATGAATGCTCTCCAGTTGACCAAATACTTCATTGACCATTGACGAAAACAGAAATACATAACACAGTATACAGTACCTGGTATGCACACGACTTCGGGTTGAAATGTGCTCCGGTCCCATACACGAAATTAAAAGGCGAGTACTCGCTTGAGTTGGCATGTCGCTCGGAAGAGTACTGTTCTCGAGGGGCCAACTGTCCGGGTACTACAAATTAAGTTATTCAATTATTTTCCGTGAAACCTACGTCACATTTAATTGTTATTTTGTTTATTAATATTTCATGTTTTTTTTCCGTGTTTTGTTATTAATTTGCCTATAATTAAAGTGCCTTTACGTGTTTAAACAGTGACGCGTATGTTTCAGTTGGTTTCAATATTCAGTAAAGTATTTCGGTCGATGAAACGATGTCATTAAGAGTATCTCTTGTAGCAATTTTATGTCGCTTCCAGCAATACTTGTTTTGTTTATGGAATTACAAATGTATGTATCTATATATGTATGTATGTAATATATCAATCGGTTTCCTAAATGTTGAATTGGTTCAATTTTGTGACACATATGGAAATTAATTTTTATTGCTTATGAATAAATATAAAATGTAATGTGGACTTTTTGTGTATTAAAACTAATTCCCAGTAATATCATTTTTATTTGTATTTATTTTTAAAAATTCAATTCATTTTGTTCATTTCAATTCTTCAATTCATTCATGTGTTTTATTGAGTACCAATATTTTCTTTCGTTTCACGTAGTCAAGTGGACAAGTTATCAATTTGTTTTTATGGTCGCATTAATTTTTCATGATTATATGAAATTTTAATTTTTGTTTTTAATTATTAATCCAGCTCTGCCAGCAGATCTTTCGAGGTAAAAGCAAAGGAAAGACTTCCTTCGTCTTACATACATGCTGCTAGATTCACTAGCTATTTGTTTTTCGTTCTGTTTCAAAAATGTAGCGTATTGCTACTAAATTTTCAAGTTATCTATTGGGAAAAAAAAAACAAATCGAATGTCGTAAGTAAAAGGTGTTTATTTTAATCCGTACATCCTTAAATCAAACATTTTTGTGTTTTCGATTTTTAAAAATCTTACAATTTTCTATCAAATCAATTTTCTCTATATTGATATGAGTGAAACTTTCAGAACATAATTAAATATTTACATCGGTATTAATTATAACTAGGTAATTTAGTTATTTTTGGTGTTTAATTAATTTCGTTTATTTCTTCTTGTTTTATAAAATTCTTATATCAATGACCAGCTAAAACGATACGAAACTGTGTACGAATAAAAAATATAATTCAAATTGAAATTCGAACGCCGTAAGCATTCATTATATTTTCTATATAATATGAAAATACTTCAACATGATTTCACTTTGTACTGTGACTCATAGAAAGTGGCGTGAGAAGACGAAAAAGACGAATTTTAATAATACAGTATTTTATACTTGAAGTCGAAACACTACAAAAAATGGAATATTAATAGAACACAAGGTCCAAATGGTAGACAAGACGAGACGAGACAAGACAAGGGTCGTCAGAGAGGAAGCTCTATAATAATGTGAAATACTTACTTTATAAATATAAATTAAGTTTTCTGTACATATCTCTATTAAGAAAATTATAAATCCTAATACTAAAACAAACAACAATAGGTCTATCTACTGAGATTTATATCAAATAGATACACTCATGTGGCACAGACTACATTTTCAATACAGTACCAAAGTCAAAGAATACATCTAAAACATTCGTTAACCAACAGACTCCAACAAAGTGCTGTTACTCTAGCCATAGACTAAGTGCAGCGATAGACAAGAAACAATTACGTTCTAAAATAGCCATAAACAAACATACTAACAATTAGAAATACTGTTCATAAAACCACGCTGTAAACAAAAGTTAGCGTATAGATCTACTTTAACCTAGACCAGTGGTCGTCACAATTTTCTATCCAAGGACCAAGTAGGACAATGTGAAGTATCACTACGGTAATTAGTTGATACTTCCAATCTATTTTTTTTTTAAGTTTTTATAAGACGTTTCCCCCGTAGTAAATCTTCTTTTTAAAGTTTTTTTTTCGGAATATACATAATAGTCTTCTGATTATATATATATACATTTCGAAAAAAAACCTTCCGCTGGCCACAAGCGGCTCGCGGGCCGTGGTTTGACGACCACCGCTAAAGATGGAATGTTTCATATAAATTTGATATCTAATCAAGTTTGATTTTCGAAATCTCATTTTTAGTAAAAATCAGTATCGTCACACTATGGGATACTAGTACAAAATAACTCCTGAAATCTCTTTCTTCGTCTTACTTTTATGCTAAAAATAAACAATCAACAAATACAATTCTACAAATCCATAGATATTTGAACGAAATTAATTTTATAACGGTCATTAATTAAACATTATTTTCTTATCCGTATTTTGTAAATTAATTTCCTCAAAATTGTAAAAAAAAAACTATCTTAATGTATAATGTATCTACATAATTGAATGGCTCTTTTTATGAGGTGTTCTATAACAAAGTTTATGAGCTCTATAACAAAGTTGCTATATATCTGCAATAGATGGAGCTTTTACATTATCCACATTAGTCTAAACACAAAACTATTACACGCCAAAATATAACAGTACCTTACGAACTTTCAATAAATACTATTAAAATAACATATTTAAAGTCTGCTGGTTAACAGGCTCTCTTAAAATATGGAATAATTAAATGTACTCGCACAATACTACATTCACCAGCTTGGAAGAGGTCTATGTGATTATCGAAGATAATTTTAAAAATTATTTAATTATTATTAATTCATGGAACTGCACTAAAATTATAAAATTCGTCTAATCTATACCTAGTTGGTAAAAATCTGAAACAAATAAATACAATAGTAATATTCTATGAAAACAACTAAATCACTCAATTAATCGAATCATCATTTGTCCGACTATTCATTTATAAATCTCTATAAATATTCACTCAAATCAAACTTTTAATATATAACAGAAAACTATTAAATACCTAATGAACGAATGAAATCTTAGTGCTTCGCTAACTTCATTCCATATAGTTATATATCTCGAGTTACACATTTATCGTAATTTAATTGGTAAGAATATTATCTTATCTACTTATCATTGAACTAACCGGCTCAAAAGAAGTTAAACGACGCTATTATCTATATGGTGTTTCATCAAATTATGCTAGAATAAAATTCATTCTCCTAATTTCATATTATTAATTACATAAGGCACTCCATTAATTTTGCTGTTTTGTCCAAAGGGGTTGCATTCTATGTTACGGATTTTTCCTATGAAAAGAAGACGATCGGAAGTTTACAGTAATGTTATAAGTTTAAGTTAGTTTCAAAACGTTATAACGATTAAGGTAACAAAAAACATAACTTGAAAAGGAGATTTAAAAGAACTGAATAAATTAAAAACAATAGTTAATAATTCAATTAAAAAGTACAAATAAAAAGCAAATGTATCAAACTCATCACAGACACAAGGAAATAAAAAAACGTAGTTACTGTTTGAAAATTTGGCGGCAAAATGTAACAACATGAAATAATGTGTGCAGCAAACTTTAATGAAAAAAAAATTGTTGAAATATTAGAAGATTGTACGCAGAAAGTAAGATATGAACAGACACTTTACATCGACGTTGTTGGCCCCTAATTATTTGATTAAAAAGCCATTACACTCATAAGTAACCTGTTTTTAAAATGTATGAAATTTGACTATCTAAATATAAAGAGTGATTTAATTCAGTTGTTTCGAATTTCAAATGTTAATTTTGGCGCGACGTCTTTTGGAGCCCCCCATTATATAATCTTCAGAGTTAGACAAAGGTACAAACAAATGATTTTGTAGAAGAGATTTTAATGAAAGAAGAATTTTGTAATTGATTTATAAATGCTGCAAGTGGGAACAGTAGTGTATTGACACCTTATGTTATTTGAGTAATAGGAAAGTGACATGTATCGATGTATTTCGATCCCCGATGGTTCAGGACGCGATATTTCAAAACAATTACATTGAAAGTTCAATGCGTTTCGAAATACATTTGTTAATATCTATATGTTAAATTTACTATTACTCGTTTAAGATTCAAATTCTCTATTTAAATGTAATTCAACTAGGTTTAAATAAATTTCGTTTAACTCCCTGGAGACAGTATATTTCGTTGAGCTTATTGCGTACAGAGCGTCCACGCGACCGGGCGGGTGTATATTTGTCTAAACGTTGGTCCCTATGATTGCTATTGTGATCGTTAGACGTCGCGCAGCGGGCGGGGGCGGGCGGCGGGCGCGGGCGGCGGCGGGCGGCGGC
>JAODUI010000029.1:4130292-4185509 GCA_027563995.1 Papilio gigon | reverse complement strand
TGAAGGCGCGCAATCGATACGCCGCCGCGTGCCCGCGCCCGCACGCCTGCCCGCGCCCGTGTTGCGCGCGAACTTTGTCTTCCTCCACGGAATTTTATATTTAGAACCATGGTGAAACAATTAATCGATACTTTGCACTATTAATTAGTACACACTTTCGCTGGATGTACGCATAAATATTCTTACTTTTAAACAAACCGATTGCAAACATCATATGAGTTCAAACAACGGTTGCTTCCCAGTATTTAATATTTAATCTGACTAAGTAAAAAATAACTTTAACGTCAACTTAAATGTATACTTCTAATTGGAACGATAATTAGTATTCGTTCGTGTTGTACAACAGGATCCCTAAATATATTAAATATAAATATTTCGCCAACTTTTTGAGTACTTTTTTTAAACTTACATACACTTTGGGAAGTTATTTTAAATACTTGTTGCATTTCGCACATCTCGTATCCAGGTGGCGAAAACTTGTACCTAAAGTTTAATCGAATGGCGCGTAGGCGTCAGTGACCCATATCGGCGATAGTGTTGCGGCGCACCGCCCGCGCCCCGCGCCCCGCACCCCGCCGCCGCCGCACCGCACCGCGATAGACCTCCGAAACCGCACTTTTATTTCACCACATAAATACTTTGACTCCACACTTTGTTGCACTCTTATCAATGTGAAATAAACATCCTATCAATACAACTTATTTTTCAAAGTAAGCTAAATTGAACTAAGTTATTATAGGCATTGACATTAATTATAGGTACCTACTAACAGACGATGGCGTTGTTATGTGTAGGATTTAGATGTAAATAATAAAAAAACAAACAAATTTTTTCTTATCTTGAAGAGTTAAAGTTTTTCGATAATATGTAGGTATATTCCTAAATTTGAAACTTAAATTAATTTATTTAACTTTTTCCAAAGTCAAATAAATTAATTTAAGCGTCAAAACTTAATCAAAACATAACATGTAGAGTGACTTTCGCTTTTCAAAGTAACACGGATACCGTACGGTGTAGCGTACGGTCGTACACACATACAGATAACCGAGAGCACGCACATCAGTAGATATGTACCTAAGCCTTATCAACACCAAGATATCAACGCCTATAAATAAAAGGAGTTACCAGATTTCCAATATGTCAAATAACAATAGTTTCCAACTACGAAAACCATCTGAGTATAAATTTCACCTTTATAATCCCTCATTTACCCCCTCTAATAAAAAAAATACATTCAAATCACTATAAAAAAGGCGACTTGTTTAATAAGGAACTCTCCTGCATTACCATCAATTACATTCTCATTGAAAAAATAGAGACAACAATATGATCTGTTAATACTCCAACAATAAGCGCTAATAGCTAATAATAAAATAAATAAACCTACAGAGAGACAATATCTAAAAATAATTTAAAATTGAAGTTAATCTGGTCTTTATTTTAACACATAAAAAACTTCAATATAGATTGCAACTTAAAACTTATGTGGTTATATTTGAAAAACCAAAGACACAAGTTGACAATTATGTACTTGGAAACATTTGCCATATAAATAAACAGTTATATTGTAACTATTTCGCTGACAAAGTGCTTTTGTTTCGAATAAAGCATGGTCGCGTATTTGAGTCTTTTATTACAATAAAATAAAGAGTGACATATGTCATGTCAAAAAAAATACCAAGCCTTATGTCCAGCAGGCAAGGTCTGATGATGATGTTGATGAAATATATCATATAGTATCACGTATAAATTATATTACTTAGATGACAAGATAACTTCAATAAGTGTTTCTTGCTTGTGCTAAAAAGTCGTGTTATTTAACGAGACAAGAACTTTGTTTAATAGACTGTAAAAATGTGAATAATTATTACAAAGCTTTATGTAAATATTTTCATTCTAAGGCAGTCGAAATTACTTTCAGACTGTCACCAATTTGAATATTCATTGACAGACTGACTTGCTAAACTCCGCGGATGATTTGAACCATGCTCTACAACACAGTGTGCAATTGACCTTATAATTTAATAACCGATTGTGAACTTAGCTTTGTAATAAAAATAAAAAATAACAAATCAAAAGAAATCATTTGTTTAGCTAATTCAATGCTTTATAACGTTAAAGTCAAAATAAAATTTCATCGCCACTGAAACTGGCCGTATCTGGAAATGCATCACAACATGAAAATGAATAGATTAGTTCTTACAACGTGCTACAGGTTCAAACTAACCGTTAATCAATAACGTACATTGCTATTGATCCCTTTTTGTTCCACGATTCGCCAAGTCTCTTGTAACTAGACTCTAGTCAACAACGTATTTAGTAAAAAGGTTATAAACGATATTAAGAACCTCTTTAGTAATTACTTCGTCATCATATTACATTTATAATACATATTTTGCTTACACTATCATATATGATTTCATTTACGTAACATTGTGATTTTTTTAATAATAGTTTTGAATGAAGTATATTAAAATCAAAGTTACATGTTCTTCACGGTCAGCCAAATTGAATTCGAATTGGCGCCAAAGTTTTTGTCCGGCAGATGACAGAGACGCAGCGATATCGCTCTCACTGTCCTTCTTTTGCCCGCGCGATTGAAATCGGAAACTGCGGAGTGGAATACTCTACTGTAATTTGACATCACTAAAGTTTATTATTTCATAATGACAATGTATTAACATTTTATATTTTATTCGCATAATGAGTGACTAGGGATGTCGTACATTACTGACGGTAATAAATTTTAGATTCAGTTAAACGTATAGTAAGAAATAACTTTCTACTACTAATTATGCCAATGACCATTTTTTATAAACTTTCAGAGTAATACTTCAATATTATATTAATCTGCTACTAATTTGCCTGGAATTAAGAATAAGGTTCGTATGTACATATGAGGTATTCCAGGCAGTATTTTATCTCTGTGCCAAATTTTGTCCAGATCAGGTTAGACGTTTTGGAGTTACGCGCTAAAAAGCATCTATCCATCCATGCAAAAAGACCTGACTTAGAATTTTCGTTTAGTGTATCAACTTGGATTAACTTAATTTATAGAGGTATTTACAAATGTTTTCATTTTTTAGTGCAAAAATCTGCGAATTTTCATAGCATTGTTTTCAAAAGCTTTTCACTTATACACTAAATAGTTTGTAAACCTACATATTTTTACAGTAGAATTGAGCTAGAGCTCGGCAAATTTTCCGCCAAGCAATGTTCTAATGTGTAGTGCGAACAGTGAAGAGAGAAGCCAAGCGCGGGTTATCATGCAGATTGCGGCGAATCAATAGTGCGCTCGCCGCTGACGGCGGATGACGATCAATAGCGTCCCAGCGGCCTGTCTCCGCATTGAGGGGCTTCCTCGAACGCCTTTACACATCCACACACTGTCTACACTCGACACTGCGTACGTCACTAGACGTGTCCCACTCCTATATCGCTATGCATTTCATATAACAGTACTCACTGTTTCTAAGTTAAAACATAATTAATCTCCAACGAAATACCAAATAATAAGTTTATTAAAAGGTATATTTCTTTATTATAAGTACTCAGTGAAAGAAAAGAATGTCATTGTATCCTATGAAGATCGATTCTTTGCGGTGTTCGTTATTTCACCTTAACATTCCTCGAGATTGTACTCGAAGAAATGATAACATGTACCACGAATGTGCATTCTGTACTTTGTGAACGTTTAACTTACGAAACGACCTTATGTTAACAAGGGCATTATAAATAAAACATATATGAACATTTTAACTATTATTTATGAATCCACAAAACCCCTCTTCATATTAAAATGGACGAAAATTAACTAAAAGAAAGTGGTTATAAATTTTCCATCGCTCATTTTTTGGCAATCACAAAAACGAGTTTTGGAAAATTGTAAATTTTCTAAACAAGGAATATGCGTCCATTAAAAACTACAAAAGCACGGTGTTAATGAGAAAGTCGATGTAATGTAAATATTTGTGATAACTACCATTTCATTATTGAATTGCATGATGTATAAATATTGATTTATTAGAAATTCTTAGCAGTCTGCTGTTCAATAAGGTTCGGTAATCGTATTGTGGTGTTGCAATTCAATTATCATCCAGTTGTCCTTCATCAAGTTCTTTAATATGCGCAAAAACGCTTTGCCTCCTCACGAATTAATGGATCGTTGAGGGGTGCTTTTTTGTTACGATTTTCAATTCATAATAATAAAGCAGTCTCCGTCTTTGTCGAATTTAGTACAATTCTTGATGTTAGTTGAAGTTGAAGCTATCGAATTCCTTACTTCATCTCCAGATTTCTTGATGAATCGTACAGTTAATTCATTTACATTGAACGACCGTGATATAGATGCAAACGATTCACCAAGGCGTAAACGGTTAAGCATTTCTATTTTCACTTTTAGCTGCAATCAACTTTTCTTTCGTGCAGTAATAATTTATTCTTTTTTACTTGACATTATAATATTCAATACATCCAACTATTCAGCCGAGATTAAATAATTTTGATGCCCAAAAAACGAGTGAATAACGCAACTGGCAATAAGGAGGTCTTGTTGACACTGGAAACTTCGTGAATATGTGTTCATATACATAATAGTACTCCGGCGTCTGCGCTCAAAAAAAAACGGGAAATTCTAATTGACATACTTCGTGAATAAAATGTCAATGTGTTACTTATGAGATATATTGTCAATGTATTTGTGTATGTTGTTGTTGAGATTGCATTTTGGAAGTCACAGTGTAGTCAATTGTACACTACAATGTTTGTTTATATATAAAAGTACAATTTCCATAATGATATAATTCATAAAAGGTACCACTCAAACACTGTTTAGTCTTTAATATTTTATTTATTTTAATGAAGTAACAATTCAAGATTAAACAACCTACAAGCGTAAACATGGTTAATCATAATTTAAGGTTAAGTCTGACAAATCATAACAATATATTCCTCTTTAACATCACAAGCAAGTCGATTTAACTGTACATTACAAAAAAATTTCTAGTTTAAACTCAGTGAAACTTTATATGGATATAAACAAAAACATCTTAACAAGATTAAAATAAAACAAACACAACCAGATCTGCCATTTTGATTTTGCATAGATAATTTATTGCTGCGTTCATTGTTGCCAGTCTCAATATTTATTTATTTTTATAAAATTTTATCAAGGACTTGAAGGCACCGCTGAGCAAATTAAAAAAATGTGCTGTTTAACGATGGAATAGTATTTATATAATTTTAACAAAACATCTTTTTTATTTTTAGTTTAGGTTAGAGAGATAGAAAACAATATTAACAGTTTACCATTACTTTCACCTATGAACTATCCGGAATCCTGATCGGTCTACCAGATTTAGTCAGTTGTCCTTTTCCTCGCAATAATGTTACCAGTTAGAAGGCTAAAGAAACGGATGAGGTATGGAACTAAAGTAAATTTCTGGAAC
The DNA here is from genome assembly GCA_027563995.1 of Papilio gigon. Classification (NCBI taxonomy): domain Eukaryota; kingdom Metazoa; phylum Arthropoda; class Insecta; order Lepidoptera; family Papilionidae; genus Papilio; species Papilio gigon. Next base: position 4,180,062 of record JAODUI010000029.1, on the reverse strand, counting down.
TACTCAAAAAATTGCTTTGTCTATCCTACAAAGAGTATAGTAATTAAACAATTAATTAATTAATGGATAGCTACGATCTTGTAGGTCGTGGATATCCATTCTTGATATTAAAATCTGTACATTTAAGCCAATCAAAGCACTGGCTTTTTTACTGCATACATTTTCCTTTCTTTATAGATATCATGTTCGAAAGAAGAAAAAAAAAACATTTTTATAAAAGCATCTTTTATTCGTAACATTAAAATATAAATTTTGTAAAATCTTGAATATAGGTACTATTCAACAATACATAAACTCTATTCTACTTAAAATATATTCATCTATTTGTATACGTTGTATAATTATTTTTCTTATTCCTTAACTATAATAATAATTTAAGATTTCACTAATGGCATTACCGACTCGGTAAGTGTATAAACTTTAATCCGATACATTCAATTCCGATATATCTAAGCATTAATGTAAATTAAAATACAACGGAAAAATAAATTATAGTAAAACTATTCAAATTATAATAATATACTAACAGTTTTTTTTTTCAATCTTTTGGCACGATTTACCAAAAGGATTTGGAAGCATAAATACATAATACAATTTATCCACAGGCGAATCACATTTATGGATAATACTCTATTCAATTTTATAGTCTACATTCGAAAATACTGGTTATACGAATTATTTAACTATACCTTGATCAGAAATATAAACCACCTATATATTGAACTGAAGGAGGCGATTGAAGTGTAACCATGACATGTTTTCTATTATCTTGGTCACGCTATATATATATATATATATATATGATTATTTTTACTACTTAAGGTCGTGAGACGCCACCTAATTTATTCGTCCATACATCAGCTGTAGTTTTAAACATTTACCAAATCACACTGCTTATAAAACTCCCACTCACCCTGAAGAAGAGCCAGATGGGCTCGAAACTAGTCGTTACCGACACCGATTTATACGTGAGTTAAGCCGTTTTATAAGTAGTATAGTGAATTGTCTCACGAAAGTTTTAATAGTTTAATTTACTAAGTTTATGTATGGCTCACAATTTGTATGGATTAATCTGAACATCTATTGTTTGAATTAAAAAAATATTGTATATTAAGGAGTTAAGTTGAAATATTGTTTATTGTAGATTAAAAAAAAATGTCGATACAAATTATGATGCAATTATTACAGTGACCTAAAATAAATAGCAAACATGTTCGTAATTTAATTTGATCTACAAATGAAATTCTAAACGTCGTAAGTTGCAATATTGCAAATTAATTGTTTCCATCAATCATGAGTCATACATAAACTGCAACATGTTCTACATAATATCTGACATGTAATATGCATGTATTTTATTTACAAATACCGATTTTCAAACTTATTTAATTTACCTAGCATATTAGGCCGTTTCTAACCAAAATAAAAACTCTACAAATTATTTCAACAAGACACATAATGGTAACTTAATAATAAATAAACAATAAATAAAATTTATAAAAACATGGAGAAACCAGTTGTATAGGTAACAGAATGGTAACGTTATTGATACAAATTATCTCAACATATAGTACATGAAATCTTAGATTTATACATGGTATGGAGAAGAGTTATATTTAAAATAAATAAAAAAAAAATACAAGTGCAACAAACTGATCTGGCCATCAAACTTATCTAGCTATATCAATTTCTGTATTCAAGGATATATTCTAGAAAAACTAACTGTGGTACAATTAATACAAGCCAGACAAATGTATGGGCCTATATCAATACAGATCTATTAAATATTCTCAATGTGCAGGTTAAGAATAACTTGTGTAAAATAATACTTGTATACTTTTTTCTTATGTGTGCATTCACTTTCTTTGAACCAAATAAATTATTAACTACATTGTAGTTTTATCGTGTTGAGATAATGTTCCTAGTGAATTTTGTAAATAATAAATTTTAAAGTTTTATAAATTTAATAAAATCTTCTCCAAACATGATTTTAGTTGTATAATAAACACTTCGCAGTGTTCCACTTACAGATATATTGCCTTGTTACTTGCAACAAACTGAACTCTGTCTCATCCTACAACTAACCAATTAGTTCTGACAGTTGCATAAAGGACTGTGAAAAGTATTTAGTTGTATACCATTGTTAGACTTTTTTTATCGCAGACACAATTAAAAGCTGTGTCATATTAGTTATTGTTCACGCATCATCGTCTCATAAGTACGAGTCTTATAGCTTTAAACATGGTACACTGCGAAGGACTCCATTTGTACATTAATACAATGATGCATAGTTTCGTTTACAAATAGTGCCATATCACAATAAATAAGCACCTGCAGGTACAGAGCAAATTGTAATTATTCGATTATCCTAATCTCGCTTAAAAAAAATATTATTTTTTAATACTATAACAATAAATATCCCGACCATAGAAAAATTTAGAGGGTCATAAGGCAATAGTGTAAATTTTTGACACAAATTACTTTCAATTCAAAACTACAGATTTGAGAAAAACCTTGACAAAATGTTAAAACTGCCGGTTTACACCATATCACCCAAGTGTTCAATATTAAAGAAACAGGGCATGTTTTATTCCAATTATTATATTATCAACCATGATGCACTGTGGCTATTTTAATGTCTTCATTCAAATGCAACCACTTTACACACTATTGTGACATTACAAGACCTATATTAGAATACATCATCAAGACTGGGAAAGGCACAAACAGTTTGTTCAACTTAACAATAGATTTTATAAAAAAAGAAACGATAATAAAGGCATGAAACTTTATGCTTAATTCCTTTGTCCATGGCTTGTCCACATATGTTCTTTGAATGTTTCTCTCATTGTAAATGATCTCGGGCAAAGATAGCAACACAGCCTATTAGTCAGATCTGAATGCATCAAACGTACATGGTACTTTAGTGCTGATTGGTTGGAATACTTCATACCGCAGTGTGGACAGTCACCGCAGATGGCTGCGTGATTGGATGTTGACGCTACCGCACCTAAAACTGGCCCGCTCGACATACCTGCTAATATGAGTAAAGCTTGTGACTGTTCTTGAGTATACGTGTTTTCAGTGTCCGTTCCAATTTGATGTTCTGACAATAGTACTTCAGGTTCATATTCCATGTCCGAGTGCGGTGAATGTTTCTCTGTTTTCACCAAGGAATCTTCCGTTGAACTTTTCATTGGACTCTTCGATATGGCGTTAGTAAAAACATTAGAGTCCGAATTGATTTCCTTTGGCCGAGTACAATGCATATCGATTGCTGATGGAACTTTTTTAGTTGGTTGATTGTTGAGTGTGGAGTCATTTTTTGATGGGTTTATACCTGTAAAATATAAATGAAACGTCTATATTAAAACCAGTCATAATAAGTTTAATTTATTATTATAGGTTACATACCTGATAGTAATGATCTGGCAAGCATACTATTTTCATAATCAGGAAGACTGTCGTCATTATCGGAGTTTACTAATGGAGCACCAGAAGTTGATGTGGTGTCATCAATCCATTCTGTTTTCACTGATACGGGCACATCTTCTTGAGCATTTCCCTGGAGTGGGAAAAAGTATTTATTTAAATTGGCATCATCACTAGCATACTTTCTTCAATTTCAATGATTCTTATTAATAAATCATAATAATTGAACAATGTTTGAATAAAGTTCATCAATCTTATACATGTTCAAAAACACTATGGTTATTAATTTTCTATCAAAGAAAGCATAAATAAATTATATTCTTTAAATAATATAGAAATCAACATACCTGTGCTGATGCAGAGCTTTTACCATTGGCAGTAACCGTTTGTTGGTCACCTTTGCTTTCATTTTTTTTCTCCACATGATTTTCTGGACCAAACACAGGATTGTCCACTTTTATAATTGGTGACTCGTTATGATTATTGCATACATCACAGGGTTCCCGTATCCTACTCTTCTTGTGAGTCTCAACATTTACTATGTCATTGGGTTTATCAGATGTACTGCAACGTCTTTTCTTCAGAGCCGGGACTTTGGTTTCCTTGGAAGTGGTAGTAGCACCAAGATTGGACTTTGATGATATGGTTAATTGTGTATACAGTTTTGTTGTGGTCCTTGGTGATGAAAAGTTTTCATTCTAAAAATTAAAAGTTAAAAATATAAAAACAGCTTAAGAACAAGTAATATAAAGTAAGTAAGTAAGTAGTTTCAATAACAATTAAATTATACTATTTGTGAATTAAACATTTATCAAATATGATCTTGTGTTCTGTCTACATGACACATTTCACATTCACATTTCACAAATTTCATATTCAAACTTCATATAAGAACCACAACAAAATGTTGTTTACCTGATGGGTAACACCTGTTAACCCCTTGACTTGCAACAATGCTGCAGTATGCAAAAATGACGACAGTTTGCTCTCTTCAATGAACACCTCTCCTTGGTACATGTAAGAAAGTAAGCTGACAATGTCATCAGCCGAAACATCTTTCAATATAATCACTGGATGTTGACATGGATTTTCCTAAAAGAGAGCAGTAGGGTAATGGTATTATATCAGTTGTTTGTAAATAACCATATAATAATTGACTTTTAATATTAAATGTTGGAATATGAAGGTTATAAATGTTCCGAGTCATTCACCTTGAACACATTCCTAAAGTACGGACTGCACGCGGAGAGTATCACTTTGTGGGCCTTGATATTTCTGCCTTCACATGTTAGCGTGACATCGACCAAGTCTTCAGAACACTTTAAAGAATCCAAGGCACTCACTATATTTGTTTGAAAGTTATTCCAACGTAAACAGAATTGATCTGCCATCACTACGTTTTTCCTTGGAACGTCTGAAACAAAATTACGTTTGCTGTTTATTATTTGACACAAGTTTTAAATTAAATTTATTCTTTCTACAATAATGTTATGGACACAACACATACCGGTTTATTACAACACATAACTATACACATTAATAAGCATTAGATTTTAATTATTGTATTGAATAATAAAGAAACACAACCAAAAACAGAATCCGTGCGAACAAAAATAAAGTGCATGACCTCCAATGACACAGTCTTCTTTCACTTTTCTTTACTCCATAGATAATAACAGAACAGACTACACTATAGATTTGTAAAGAGATGAATGCACTTTGCAAAATTGCAAGGACACGATCGGATACACGTTCGAAGAATGCATTATAACAGTAAACCTATTTACCGAATAGCCAAGAATACAAAAATTATCTCCGGGGACGCTTCAATCGACGTTTTTATTAAATCACTTTTTGATGTGCATAAAGAAGTTACCTTGTTCTAAACTTTCCCGCAAAACGGTGAGGGTATTTCATATTTTTGGTCGGTCTTTATACGTTATAACGACACTATATATTTTAAATTGTTTAAGATCTTAGAGACATTTTTTTTACATATGAAATTTAAAAAAAAAGTACCATTGGAACATATCAATTCGAAAATGACAAATTACAAGCTTTGAAACTTTCACACAAAACATTGCTCATTTTACTTTTCCACATATTCATATTCATTTAAAGTAATTTTAAGGTGATAATAGTTTACACAGCACGCGTAGTTTATTTAATTTAATATTTTTGGAATCATATCAATCTGTAGGCTATCTGGTTGTTTATAAGATCTGTGCTTTATTTGTCATCTGTTATCCACTTATTTTGCATTTCAGTTTTCGACTTTGTCAGGAATTTCATTGTTGCCGGTAAATCTTTTCAATAAATGAAAAACCTTTAATCTCGATATTTTCAATAGAACTGCATATTTATAAGCGAGTGGTGTTGAATTTTTACTATTAAGCTTTAAAATGGCAAACGATCCGGAAAGGTTTGATACCATGCTGCTAGCAATGGCTCAGCAACATGAAGGTGGAGTTAAAGATGTAAGTTTTATTTATTATTAGTATTTATTTGAGGTGTTTCGAACAGGGTATAATAAGATTATTTATTGTTTCTAATTTTTCAACATTTTGTGTTTAACCTTGTTCACATGTCGTTACCATGGTACCGAACTTTCTAGCAAGTTCCTTAGTTCGCAGGTTACATACATTATTTATTCAATAAAAAAAATGAACTTTATCGTTACAGCCGAGTTTCTAAGATTGTCATAGCTGGGATTTTTTTACATGTAACCCAGGCGGAAAATAATTATAACCATGTTAATCAATACTTAGTTAATAACTTTAATTTCTGTAATTTCAGCTGCTGGCCACAATTGTTGGATTTTTATCTCGAAAAACAGACTTCTTCACTGGAGGAAAGCAAGGAGATTGGGAAAAGGTAATTCCTTCCATTTTAAATTACTGATCAAGATCAATTAATAAGTTTGCACAGTTTTTTTTGTACTCAGAATTGCATCTTGTAAATAACAGGTATTTTAAATCAATAGCATTGTTATAATGTTTAAATCTTTAGAGACATTTAGTCTTATTTTATCAAACACATTTGATTCTTTGTAACAAAGTGAATTTGTTATACCGAAGCATTGATGGCATTCATTCTGTTAAAAAGTTGGTATTTGTATGTTAGAAACAAGAACATTCTAATGTTTCTTTTGAAATTCGCCTTTAATCCATATAATAGTAAGATTCAATAAATAAAAATTCAAATTGCTTATAATAATTTTAATCATAATTATGTAAACATTTCCAGGTGGTAAAAGATGTGTTCTATGAACAAGCGAAAAAGGCACAAGATGAAGCAGATAAAGCAAAGAAAGAGAGAGAAGATGCTGAGAAAAGGCTGAAAGACATACAACAGAGGAAAGAACAAGAAAGACTTGCTCGAGATTTTGAACCCGCTACAGTCACTGAAATCAGTGATCAGGAGGCTGAACAAATGCAAGAGGATATTGATAAAGATAAGAAGACTAGTATGTTTTATTTTTAAATTACAAAATAACCACATTATAGCTGTAGATTATGGTAGGGGCTATGGTTTTCACCACTCCATGTCCAGAGCATATTTGGTGAGAGGGCAGCAGGTTACTCTCTCAAAGAGTGCCATTACAAAATTTATTACTATATATTTCATCTGTTAATAATGATCAATATGGCAATAAGCTAACTCTGAAAATGTTGCATAATTTGTTTCTTTGCATTTATTTTATTACCCTAACAGGCGCACCTTGGGAATGTCCTAGTGTACCCCACAAACTAGTTTTATTTTATATGATTAAATTTGGTACACTTAGCTTATAAATAATTGTTCATTTTGTTTCCATTCCATTCCATTACATTCCATTGTCTTTCCAGCAACTGATTCTGGTGATGGAGAAGGTACTAGCAATGAAGTGCAGGCAGGCAATGCATCGGAAGAGGAAGATGATCCTAAAGAAAAGGGGAAATTGAAGCCGAACGCTGGAAATGGGTGTGACCTTGAGAATTACAGATGGACACAGACATTGGAGGAAGTAGAGGTAAGTAATTAGAGATTTTTAAGATAAAAGTTTATTCTTTAACTGTGTTAAATATAAGGGTGGACCCCATACAACTTAGGCTTGGCTAAGACTTGGTCCAGAATAAGGATGTTTGGTTAATTAACATATAAAAAACAGAATAACATATTGACATATGGCAGGGATTGAACCCAGAACCTGCAGATTACATGACACATGTTTAACTAATGAGCCACTGTCACCACAAATATTCTAATGGTAAAATGTCACTTTTAAGTGACATTTTGAATGAAAAACAGTTAAGTTTATATATTTTATTAGTTTTACATTTGAAAGACAATACACAGGTTAATTTGTGTTCAGTTATCACAGTCCTTCTAATATTATACTACCTAATATGTACAGTTTTATAGTCTAACAAGGGAAAAATTATTTCATTAAATATGTTTCATAATGTAATATATTTTCTTTCTGTTAAGTTTAAAAAAAATTATGAATAATAATTTTTTTTAGCAGTGCAAGAGAGTCATCTGCATACGCAGTGCCCTCCCCCCGCACTCCCACACCTCTACATCTAACATTGTATTCTGCTCAGTACTATATTGCGTAGTAGTTAACTGATATAATATTACATATTTTATAATATGTCGATACATTTTACACACTTGTTTATTACACCAGTGTACCACCAGGTTGTTTATGTGGTTGGTAATACTTAGAGTCAATTAAATTAATAAATAAAAAGCCATAAAACTAGTATACACTTCAATGTTTATTCCAAATAATAAATTTACAATTATTTTATATCCACACTAGAAACTCTATACATCACAGATGTGTGTTTTTTAATTGAGCTATAATCGAAGTAATTAAAACTTCGTTATAAGTATTGTAGATTTTAATTTATTACTAAATTTCGTTCATTTAGTGTTAAGTTTTATGCATTGTGTTGATAAGTATTTTGAACTCGATATGGTTAGGGAGATGCCACACCATCAGCAAAGGGCTATCGCAGGATGAAAGGATTCAACACAAGCAAAACTTTTAAAAGCATTAAATTATAATTCTATTGACATTCTAAAACAAATTATGCAATCATGTTCCATAGCAATGGTGTGGTAGTTTTTGTCAAACTTTATGTACTGGCAATACACAGCAGCTAAATGATCATTTATGATTTACACATACAATTTCAAGTCTAGTTCCTATTGTAATTGAAGTCATGTTTGATTTTCAATTATAAACATTGTACAATTTTGAGCATTGAAATAAATAGCTTTAAATTATATAATACTAACTAGTCTAAATAAAACTGGATAATTATTGCACTTAGTCATATCTATGAGACATTAGGCTAATTGTAAACTAAGAAATGTTAAATTGTACTAAGTGGACAGTAACATACTCGTGGAATACGATGAACTTGCCCACTCGGACGTGCGGCTGCGGAATACGTGTGTAGTTCATTTACTTCGCTATAGGACCGTATGGAGTGACGTCATCGCATACAAATATATCTTGCACACATAGTACAACTCTCATAGCATCATTTATTTATGTTTCTAAGTATAAGAATTTACTGGATTCCATTTATTGAAATTAGAAATTGATGTTCTTATATATTGGCGAACAATGTAAACATCTTGTTCCGGAGCCTTGCAAATTTCTTAGAAAAATTAAGAATATTTATAGACGCCCGTCTCCTTGCGCATTCTCACTGAAACAAAAGAAATGTGTAAGATAATTATTTTAACTTATTTATCTATGTTTATACAAATTAGAATTAAAATTTCAAAATAGATAAATAGTTTCCAAGGTAATTTTAAGTTTTGATAAAATTTCCTCTTACTTTCAACGAAGCAGATGGCCGCTAGTATACAAGCTGAGAGTAGTATGGTCATTGATATGACCAATACAGTTATCTGGTGGGAGTGGTTGCAGCAACAAGTCTTGGGTTCTTTCTCGGTGCGATGCTTCGTGAACCCATTCACCACCGTGAAATGGGTGGAGCTGGCCACCGAAGTGGCGTCCTGTCCCGTCACGGAACCACGTTTAACGTCATTCCAAAATTTATCAGCCACCTCTCGAGATTCTTCTGGAATTGACATTACGGTGCTTGTCATAGTCGGTTTCCGAGGGTAGCCCGTCGGTTTCGGATAGGCGGCGTATTCGGTTTCGACGGTGCCTTTGCCGTTCATTCGTGCCAAGTTTGCAGCGCTTAGTAACAGTGAGCCTGATGATGCACTCTGAAATATGAAAACATATCACTATGGTCGATTCCAGGTAGTAGCTTAATTATATTGTAGCTTGTTATAGTGTAAGCTGAACTCACACACTTCTTGCGCATATCATCTATCATACAATCCATCCACACCATTCTGTCTTCCTCTACCATTTATAGCCATCCAAGTTATTAATAAAACATTGAATTCTTATTGCGACGCTCACATTGTATTAGTTATTTTAAAAATATTATCTTAATGGAACCTTATGACTGGCAATTTCCTGTTTTATCAAATATATTTTATAAAGAATAGCTTAAAGTTTAAACATTAAATATATTTTATTCCTGATCTCAGATACATGAAAATAAAAATAAAACTGCTGTTTATTTTTTATTTCGAAATATAAGTAGTAATTATTTTATAGCATCATTTAATAAAGAATAAAAATAAGCTTTAATGAAACGTGTATTAAATATGTCTACTGTCTATTTTAACATTCAAATGATGATTAACTAAGTTGAAGCGAGTAAGAAAAAAATAAAATCGGTAAACATTTAAATTGGTAGATGTTTGTTTCCTTATGACTAAGTTTCAAATTTGCATCAAATCATGTGATGGCACGGCGCCGCTTGCTTCATTCATCATAGCTTAAGAATGTTGCCATATAAGTAATTTTTCAGTTACCGGATCTTTGGTAAACTACTCAAACTAAATAACAATAAACAAAACTTAACAAAAAACTTTTCGTCCTAACATTTTGACGTGAAAAATCGTTTTTTTTTGTTCGTGGGCGTGCAAGTTTCGATGTTTTTTTTAGATAAAAGAAAACTGGACCTTTTATCAGTTTATTTTTGTGTATCTATTTAATAGATAAATCTTAACTATTTAGCTTTTGATGTTTTCGTGGTCTTGTAATTTTGGGTAATATTATTTTTAATCAAATTTGAAGTTAGGATGTTTCCAATAAATTCGTCTATGTAATCTCGGACAGAATTCTATTTTATTTTTAATAAAAACTTAACATTTTCGTATAAATTAAATAGTACGACTAAGATCAGAATTAAGATACGTTAGTGTTTTCAATAATGTAAATAAATATTTGTGTAGTAAGTGGTCTTTACATGCGTGCTATGATTGCTGGAAGACCCCTGGCTGGACGCAGAGCCGCCTCGCGACCTCGCGTCCACACTGCCCGTACTGCAGGTGGACAGCGACGGCCGCGGGATGTGCCACTCCTGACCGGGAATCATCTGGAATTAAAAATAAAACTTAACACATTAGAATTGAGTAGCTTTGCAGATTTGTTCATACTTGAACGCACGATTAAGTAAGTAAAAAAAATACCCTTTTTCTTCATTTTGTAATATCTTTAATGTATTCTCCATTCTTACATATGTAGTCCAAATATTTTTCTTTTTTTTTTCTTAAATTGGATGATCGAAACCCCATGAAATATAATTAATTGCAAAATACTAAAAAAAAACATAGTTTAAACGCTTATGAATCATGGTAAACATATTTTGAGATATAAAACTTCCTACATATATATATTTTAGTCATTAACAATATGTGGTAAGAGAATTAGCTCATCTGTTAAATAATCGTTTAAAACAGGTTGAATAAATGTTGCTATTACGCAACAGTATTGTAGTTAAACACGCCGGGAGTATGAGCACGGAAGTTGTTAGAGATTGCGATGTCGTAAGGTTGTTTGTTTGATGCCATGTACAAGATACCGTCACTGCGGAACTTTTTAGTATGAATTTCTTGCAAATTTACTAATATTTGCTCTATAGACTGTTGAAAAAAAAGGATTTTTCTAATACCGGGATAGATGTATTCCAAATCGATAAATCTTATATTAATTACAATGTTCGCATATAGCGTTTCCAAGTGTCACTTGCTAATTACAAAAATGTCCATCTGAATAAGTTTAAAAAAAAAACATTAGTCTACCTTCAAGGTCAAACGTTTGCACGTTACCCGGCAAATACAAATGTTGGTGTGGCAGCATGGTCCACAAAGAGAAAGAAATGAAAGGTCGTCATCAATTTTTATTTTGGATGAACCGGTATTGTGTGGTGTGATTCGTTGTTTCATCAAAAATAATTTTAGGTCAAGTTTTGTCCGAAGTCCGATTGATTTTGTCAGGTACGGTGCTCAAGGTCTGCCTTCTCTTTATTTGCGGTCTCGTTCCGTCGGCCTCTGGCGCAATAAATCTTGGTTTTGCTCTCGGCCCCGTACTTCTCTTTGTTACATTGATAAGATGACGGATAGGCGTATTCGGTAGTCGGCAACAATAATCCTTTTCTTTTACGGCACCTAAGGTCGGCTTACTGTAGATAGAGATTGTTTCGGTAGTTTATGTTTGGCGAGATGTAACAATGCTTTATAATATTTGAGTATTATTTATACTAATAAAGGCATGGTGGGCGAACTTTGCAAAATGTTTCGCAAACGTGCCAACCGGTCCCGATGTCAGCGTTGCTAAGGCAACAGCGCATGGCCCGAGTTTGCAAGTACGTACTGTGTATAACCACTTTCGCTCATTGTGCATATCGAGCGTACGATTGAGATAATGCCGCCGTTTAAAGTAGACCATGGATAAAGCCGCGGTGTAAATATGCAGAGTTATTGTTTGACATGGTGCAAATGTCGAAATGTCGGCACCGTTTAGCATATCTATTGCTAACTATTTACTGAGCAACGCCACTAGGCTAATGTTTTTTACTTGAATTATCACGTATTGCGGCAGCACTGACAAAATTTACATCGTTTAACAATGTAAGGACTGGTGGGAATTGTTCTATGCACAGATAACAAATTCATTGTTTGTTCTTTTTGTTTGGTAATTATAGATCTCACACTTTTAATATCTATATTTATTATTATGTAATACATCATTTCTTTCGTATACTCGGGACGAAAAAATCTAAAGACAATCGCTTTGAACTGTTAATAGGTAGTCTGGTCGAATTTATGACCAATAATTACCGACGTTTGTTTTTTAATTATATGTACTAGAGTTATACTACTTATAAAACGGCTTAACTCACCTGTAAATCAGTGTCGGTACGGACAAGTTTCGAGCCCATCGGGGGCTCTGCTTCAGGGTGAGTGGACTCTAGTACATAAGAGTTGTCAGAGGCTAACATCGCTTGAAATGTTTGTATCCGTTTGGCCACAAATTACAATATGACCTGTGTATATACAGCTATACTCAACATCGTTTATACAAGTTAAATGTACCAAAACATAGTTTTTTTTACCAAAAAATATTTACTAAATTAATGCATACACTTTATGATTAAAACATGCGTCAGCACATAGGGATTTTCCAACTTCATTGCTTTGACATTTTTTTTCTAAAGAAATCCGTACAGTGAAACTCTTTAAAAATGTAAAAAAAAAAAACTCGATTCTAGTTAACATGCCCATCATTATCAGCCTAATGTAGTCCACTGCTGAACGTAGGAAACATGCGCGATAATCGTTTAATTAAAACGTGAGGGTGGTTTAATACGAGAAAAACGTGAATGAACAAGGATGTGCACCGCATCACACGACGTATTAATTGCTAGCAGCACGTGGAAGTAACACGTCCGGAAACCTCTTGATTTATGCACAATCTACAAAGTTTAGGGTTGACAATACATATAACTTTGAGTGTGATAGTAATAGTTTAATTTTGATCATATCTATTATAACCAGAATGTAAAGTATTGTGGTTTATTTTACATTGAAAGGAACTTTTAGGAAAGTGGTATCTTATACCGTATTTTAATGTTACAATGAAATTAATTTTAATTCTGATGCGACGTTGCAGCCCTAAGTGAAAATGTTTAGATTGTTAAGTGCCAACACCGGCACACGTGGTTATTGCGTGAATTACTTATCTTAATTTATAATTAAATTGCATAATTACTTATAATGAACAGTTATTTAGCATAAATTTAAATATTTATTAAATTATTACATGATTTAATAGACTGTTTATGTAGTTTTTACTATAATTTTTAAAGCTTAACAACTTTAAGCTATGTTTTTATTTTTTTTAATTTTTTGGTTAAGTTCACATCCTAATTCTTATTATAGTTGTTGCCATCTAACTTTGTGTTTTGTTACGTCGCTGGGCTGGGCCCTCGCGATACAGGCTGTGCCTAGTACGATGATCCTGGAAATTCCCGTTTTACTATATGTTTGCGGTATTTTGAATGGAATAAGTTATTTTTAATTGTCATTTTCATAAAGGAAAAGGGTGATGAAGACGGACGGGATTTTATTTTTTTTAAGTACTTGAATCCTAAAAAATAATGTGTTAGGGTCATGATTCTTTGTTTCCAAGGATGATAATATAATTGAAAATGTAAACTGTAGGTACAAATATAACAATGTTTTTTCTAGATTTAATTAAAGTTGTAAAACGTGAGCGTGTCATCTTGGCGCACGATCCGCGCGTCTCGGCGACACAAGTCGTGCTGTAGAAATGTCTGGAAGTTAAACGCTTACTGAAACACTGAACGTTCTATAAATGGAGTATCATTATATCTAAAAACAATAGTTTGGCATAGCTAAAAATGTCGCCCGGTCACTCATTATTAGGGAGTTGTTTTGTGTTACTTTTGCCTTGGAGGTTTTGGGGAATTTTTGATGATTGTAATACTTTTTTTCTACTGTTCAATTTTTACGCCGTAAATATATTTATAACTTATTTGGTTTGGTACAAGATAGTAGCAGATTGTAAGATTGTAATATAAAAGGCGATGATGAATTATTATTGACACAATTTTAACACGATGAACAATGTTGCCGACGTCTGACATTGTTGAATAAAATCTTAAATCGTAAACAACTTGATTAACATTCGAACGTTCATTTTCATAACTTCATTGTCAAATTGTTTATATCTCGTTCCGTTATTTGAATCTTAGGTCAACCGGGTAATTAAGAAACGATCTTCATGTTCCAAAATAAAGATTCAATGTTACTTCAAAGTATAAATCAATGATGATTTAGCGGATATACGTACGAACGGACGTACGTACTTTTTTTGTAGATAATTCGTTAGTTGACAATTTATATGCCTATCGTGGTATCATTAAAACTGGGAACGTAATTGACTTGATCTTCATTATAATTAAGTCGATCTCGAATTAGACATCCGCTAAAAACGGAATTTACCACCGATAATATGTAAATTTTAGTGTCAGGAGAATATTCTAGTTTGGTTGCCACGGTAACTGTGGCCGCATAAAATATACTCATAATAATGAACCTATAATATATAAATTCAATGGAAATAAGATATAATAATAACGTATGTAAAAAAAGCGTAAGGTTATGACCACAGACAATATAATAGACATGTTAATAATGAATTTAAACTAAAAGTTCCAAAATAAATACATAGACAATAAATAACATTGCCAGCCAGTGGTATAAGTGTATATAAATCAGCATTTCATTGAATTCGCCTATAGATATATTAATATCTGAAATCCTTTTCAAAGTTCATATTTGAAATGTATTTGCGTATGTGCAACACGATTGGCCTATTGTCTCAATTTACCCGAGGCGAGAATTGGAAAATATGAATATGATCTCTATCTGGTTTCCAAAGCACCAGCGAGGTTCCCGACGTATCGAGATATCGGGTGACATGTTATTGTATCGATTACGAATCGAATTAACGGCAACGATCCGGTTATAGTTGCAATAGCGAGTGTTGATTGAGCCGCTACAACATTTCGGTTGCGCAACAGCGCCGGGTAATCTTGACGGATCTAATTGAATGTTTATTGCCGCGTGTCAATAACGGTGTGATCGCGGAACAAGTTAGACCGCAGCGACCGCACTGACACCGTAATCGATGTAGCGTGCGCCTTCCAGTTTGCGTATTTTATGCAATTTTACTTATGCCCAACGTAGTTATGTAATTCAGCTTCGAGAATATTGGACCAATGAAGTAATAACCTATGTATCGGAATCCGAAGTCAACCAATCCTCACTGGGCTGACGTGTATTTATTCCTAATGTAGGATAAGTGCGAGCCCGTCCCCTCGATTTTGACCTATAGGATCTAACGACAAGCTTTCGTGATGCCATTATTCAAATATTCTGTACAATAGAAGTTATTTAGTTTCGAACATTATCATATAATGTAAAGAAATGAGTTCTATTTAATACATGCTTTGTTTACTATATACACATATATAGGTATTGATGGATGGCATTTACTGATATGAAACTAGACTATGTCTAGAGTTAAAAACAATAAGAACGACACGGGCTGCAATCACGCACACCTAGTCTGTTCCCTTTTGGAAGAGAAAGCGTGCCTGATGCACGTCTTCTTGGAACACTTTCGGCACTGTGCAAATGTCACAATGGCTAACGGATAGCCGTCGTCTGTTTCGATACTTTTCATTTCTTCTCGGTGCGAATGAACTGGATTTAATGCAAATCACTTAAATGATCGCCTGCGAAGCGAAAGCGTTCCCGAGTACGTGCTGCGTCGTGGCTATCTCGCAAGCACTTCGGCTATGCTAGACTCATATTGAATATACGTACTTCATGTTATTACATAAAGCTATAGTAGTTAATGTTTAAAAACGATTCTAGAATTGGAAACGTTACCAGATAATGTTATGACATATATTCAGTTTATAATTCGGAATCACTACTTGTCAAAAGTGATCTACATTTTAGTCCGAAAGCACATCATCGTCATCATCAATATGTGAAAAGATGTCACTGGTCATGTGTTTTTAATTCCTTTTATAATTAATAGAATTGTGTCAATTTGCAAGGAGTCATTATGTGGAAATTGATAAAGTTGATTTAAAGTGTGCGATGTAGGCTGAAGGCGATTACTGCTGACATCTACATCAATTATTTTTTTTTGTATTTCAAAATCTTAGGTTGCGTACATCATTTGGCAACAGGTGAACGCCCGTCTCGTCGCTTTGATAAACCCAATGACGACATATATTCATGACATACAAAAGATGCGTTCAATAACGAACTTTTTTTGTATCAGAATGTAAGTAAATAAGAATGCACAGATCCACAGCTATTATATTAATTCAACACTGCAGTTTGAATTATAAGGGAACTAAAAAAAAAAAAACTATTGTTCTTGACAACAGCGAAACGTGCTTTTGAACGAGCAATTATCATATTTTATACGCGATTGCATGAGGACACCGCAACATAAGTCATTGTTCACGCTGGTCACAGACACTGGCATGACGGTTATGGACGTCCTTGAACTCAATTGCCTGTATGCGTTTATTTCTTTAACAGGAGTCGTGACAATGCAAACGACTTTTGGTTACTGTCTAATGATTTGTGATCATCCTCCGGCGTGTGCCGCTTTAAAATTTACAAATTAAAAACGTAGATAGACATGTCTTGTACAAATATATTACAGAATAAAAATCTATAAAGATTGTTTGAAGATCCTAATTAATCAAAGTAAAACGATGAAATTTATCTTACATTGTAACAAAGCTTATTATTTTCTATATACCAACATATTCAATAAAACATCGGTTGACGTTGTGTGTTTCGAGGAAGATCAGCCATAAAAGGAAAAAGCTTTCGTTAAGATTGATGTGCATTTGTTAACAACAAAGTATTATAAATGTTTGTTGTACGTGGGGAGCATTACGATCTGGTTAGCGCAATCTAGAATTTTTCAAGATTAAATATTTATTTTACTAGCGTTACATTGTACTTTGTTGTTGTACTATCGGGTAACAATACGAATTGGTACTATGGTGTTTTAGCATAAACAATAACAGTGGTACACGGAAAAACCTTGCGTGAAAAAAATAGATATTTGAGACGTAAGTACATAGTTGTTATACATTTCATCATTTCCTTGTTTATTCCGATGTGTTTATATTGCTATGCCCAAACGGTTAAGCGAGTATGCTAATAAATTCAATTGGCGAATGTATTTTTCCGCCTATAAATAGATTTTATGTAACGTTTTTTAATCCACTGTTTAGACAGTTTTCAAATAATATTCTTTTAACAGAGAATGTAGAAATGAATATAAACAACGTCAACAAGTTGATAGATCGGTGAGTTGACGATGGCGATGTCGTAGTGTTCCGTTCATCTTGTCCGTAATCTCGTTGCGTCATAGGTTCGATTAGCGCCTGTAAAGCTTGTGGGATGTTCCGGATAGAAAAAGTGACCATGGTAACAACTCATCCGGATTCCTACGTTCCATAATGATGTCATACGCCGATGTATTCAAAGCAGTTATTTAACGACATGTGCTCTAATCATCTCGATAATTACGTTTTTTTTATTTTATGTGTAATAAAAACGTACACTACAAATAATTGATACTATTAGCCAGTGATGTCATAGCTTTTTATACGATTCAGCAGGTATAGAGTTTGTTATAATTAAAGTTGTTGCTCATCAATCCGATCAAAAAAGTTGAGGTTTCATATCTATGTTTTTTACGCTGAAATACAAATAGTCATGTTTTTGTTCCTAGCCAATTTGTATTTCCATGACACGAGTTACCTAATTAACGAAGCTGGCTAGTTTTTTTTTCACGAGGACGACGAATGCTCGATACTCTAAATTCGCCTCTATTTTATTAACATGTCCTATGATAGTATGATGTTGCTTGATTCTATAATCGTAAAATTTAAAGCTACTAATCATGTAGCTATTACGTTACCGGTTCAGGAAATTTATTTCTAAAGTATCTTATTGCCAAAGTTGACTAAAATTTCACATGGCAGTTTGATGGATAAATAACAATTTTTTTTTATTTTTAAATCAAGTTATGTGGGATCCGTTCCGTTTCATCGGATACAATAACATTTGAAGTACCAAACGATGAGACATCACGAAATCGAAAATCCCGGGTTTGTCCACATGTCGCGGGAAAACCGAGCGATTGTAACGGTGCCTGAATAAACTCCTTACAAAAGGATCCGTAAACACGATTTTTTTATACGTTGCCCATCACCTTGACGCCTTTGTACTCTAGTGTAGTGTGTTACTATTGCCGCTTCCTGAATATCGTGTTAACTGAATGATAAATATCGACTCGTCCTTTGTGAACGCGTCAATTGAGATTAAGGTCGTTTTAAAAATGAATCTATTTGTGTCAACGTATCGAGTCATATGTATAAAAATAAAGTATTAAACAAATTTTCAATTAATAATAAACAGCGATTGTTTGGAGCCTTTTTCTGGCCTCAAAACTCCATGATACTTGGTATATTTACCATCTTTAGCTTTAAAAAAAAGCAATGACAGTGACTTTGAAATCTAAATGTTCGAATAATTTAAAAAACCTGGCCGATAATCAAATTCTAAAGAAGAAAAAAGGTTTTAAACGAATTTGTGGCGGCAATATCGAAAAAAGGTGTCATACTAAAAAACGAACTATGTCGGTTTACGTCGTAATATTTAAATTCTAATTCAAGATTAACAAATATAAATTATTTTATGTGTTTAATTTGTATAATGTCTCTACAATATGTTTTTTCATAAAATACTATTACTGTAAGCGTTAGCAGATAAAAATAACGTTAACCTAAATCCTACAACCGGCAACGGTGTCTCTAACGCTACTTGCGAAAATATTAACGTGAGATAATCTGCCGCCCTTCTTTCAACAAAACAATGACACGAAAACCTCAAATATGTATATTCTGCTTATGCGTCACGACAAATGTAAAGGCATATTATGAAATTTTTACAACATATTAACATTCTCATATACAAGACACGACTCGGTCTCCTCATATGCAATCAAAACTATTTTTGTCATATAATATATGATTTTATGTACTAGTTGACGCGCGAGGCTCCGTCTGCGCACTAACAAAAAGTAGTTAGTACTAGTGTTCTTGTAGACTTATTTCCTACATCTGTGCCAAAATTTTAGCGAGATTCGTTGAGAAATATATCTAGATAAGCGCATTTATAGAATTATTTTCAAGCAACTATGGCAACCTTGTTTGTTTGCTTGTAGTTTTTTGCCCATTTCTCGCATAACAGTTTATTCCAAGATTGTTCTATTACAAATTGTTGCGGATGGTTGCGTCTGTGTGATATTGGCGTTATGTATAAGTTAAGTTTGACAAAGTAGTCAATGATGTCATCGGCTCTTCAATCAGGCCAAATAAGTTTTAAAACGGCAGTCTAAGTAGTCTACGCTTAGGTTCTTATACCAATGTCGTTCTAACAGTTGAAAATATTTTTCATTTTTATTCACGGTCAATTTCCTTAAGAAGGTACAGAGTTTTGTATCACATATTAATAATGTTTATTAACAATACACTCAATCTTAATTTCGTGTGTTTTAACACCTATTACGTGATTGAGTCCGTGTCTTTAATGGCCTTACGATTGCATGTTATCAAGTAAGACGAGGATAATGACATTTGAGCTTGGGAAAAATTTATACGGTGTTTGGTCACACACGTGTAATCCGATGAGGTTATTCGGGACGACCTTTATCAGTGTTGCCAACATCGCGACGCGAAATTTTTATTTACTCTATTTCGCAATCCCAAACTTGTCCGGTTATGTGCTGTCGTTAATAAGACGGAGTAGCCGTAGCCAAGGCGAAATGATAATAAATTTCGTATTTTAACATCAAACAAGCAAGCTGTAGGAAGGAAAACCACTCGGATTATTGTTATGCAGGGTCAGGATAAAGCTTGTGAAAGCGTTGGCTGAATAACAACCAACTATAGAGATGTTGAAATACATTGTAAAGTAGAACAGAAACGTGAGGCACTATCAAGATCGTTGCCTCTTAAATTATACCTTCAATAATAATGCCTTTATTATTAATCAGTTTTGTGTTGTCGAATCCTGTTCTACAGAGCCTCCAGGATGTAAAAGTTTGTTAGATTAAGTTTAGGGCTACTGTTAGTTGTACATCGGAAAGTTTTTATTGAAATTAGAAAACGATATAACGATCTTTCTTTTAGTTCAAATTTATGAAATGTTACATATAAAAATATTACATCAATGTACATAACAAAGCAGGCGTTCTCTTCCATATAATAATAATTTTCTTGAAATAATTTATTTAAGGGAAATAACTCCGAGCTCGTTGTTCGTATTGAGATATATTTATATTGTTTTCGGTCGTATTGAATTAGTTTCAAGTGACAAAAAAATAAATAAACCGAATACCAAGTAGTTTTTTTTTCTCCATTCTAATAATATATTAAACCATTTGTCTTTTATATTGTTATTTACCATGTCGACTCTTGAAAAAAAATTATCACGAACTTGTTACGTTTTATCAACAAATACGTGCAAGTATCTTATTGTATAGGATCACGGTACTAAGGTTGTTTGACTTCTATCCATTTCACCAACTGATTAATTAAAGCAGAGAAAGTGGAAGATTGTCATGAATGCAAAATAGAACAAATCGCAATAGAAGTTCGAAATTTAAAATCTACTTTCAAATGTTAGTTTGATAACGGATAAGTTATAAATATTTTTATACATATATTTATACAAAATAATTAATCGATATTCGAAATATCGATTATTAGAAATAACTCAGGTGAGTTACTGCGAGCAATTGTTACAAAATATGGTATCACGCTTCAGCACCGTAAAGAAAAATAAGTTGTAAACTACCAGACACGTATGCGTCGTGCTGGTAAACATCATATAATATTGTATCAATTTTACATCCCGCTGACGTCTTCATAACATCTCATATTGTTGTATATGTTTATTACGTAATTGATGTAAATGTTTTATTTATGAATTGTGCAAACTTCGATTCGCGTCGGACCCTGAGTTACAACGATTTATTGTATTCTCATGAATAAACATTGACATTGATAGTTCAATAAGATGGGAATGTTAATTTCGAATCTTTTCCTCAAATTCGGTAGTATCTTGTATGAACCTTGAGGTTTTAGAACATGTCTAAGTGAACCGATGATTTTGGCTAGGTAAGACATTTTAGTGGTTGGTATTTAATAGAGCCGCAGTGTTTTCGGCCCACACCGGTTCCGTGGTAATGAGTGCAGTGCAGCCGCCCCGGCTGTCTGGATGTGCTAAGTCCGGGTGTTGTGAAATGTGAAGGCCGCCCGCCGATGGCGGCTTTAGTCACTCCCTGTGCCATTTAATTCGGACCTAACAGCTGTTACATGGGCCGGTCCACGCAGCCTTGGTTAAACTTCTTGCACTATCCGTTTACAACACCAAACAATGCACACCTCGTAACTCTGAGAACTGCCAGTAGCTTCCATCTTTATGCCCTTGTAGTAGTGTTTAAAAATTTAATTTCAATAAACAGGAAGAACATTGATTTATGTTTCTCATAAGATAAAGATATAACTTTAAAAATTCCAATATTTGTATAATCGAATTTGTTATGCATAACTCTTAATTTTGTAGTTATTTATATCTATGGATGCTATAAAATTGAGTGCCATTAAGTTATTTGTTTTTTATGTTTACATGTTCTAAGTAGATGATCACGGATCTAATAAAATTTGGGTAACAATGATCGCTCGCAATTTTATACCTTAAAAACAGCATTCCGGTTTTAGATGGTTTATTTTCGGACCAGGAATCTAAGTGCACGTCCGAACAGTTCCTTATTTACGTGATAGTACAATCGCGCTCATAAATTTAGAAGCGGTCACTGACCAAGTCGTGGACAAGTCCATTCACCCACTTCTATTTGCATTTCGCGAATGTTTTTACATTATTTTGTCACGAGTAAAAAAATGTTGTCAATTGTCCTTAACTTTTTTGACATTAAATTATATAATTTACCATTTTTTCATATTACGCACAACAAATATTACCTTAATGAAAATTTATTATAAAACGAATATATACACGTGTCGAGTAAGTGGCGGAGGTTTATCTGGTGGCACCAAGCGGCTGCCGAGGTTTTCCGTCGGCGTACACTTATCAATAATGCATTGTTTTTATGACACTCGTGCATCACTCACCGAAGTTTTGGTATCCATTGTTAGAAGCGCTGTCAAAATTCACGGTTTCTCGTTTATGCTGCACAAATATTATGAACACTGTAACACTGCATTCACTCGGTCCACATGTCTGGGATGGCTGGACTCGCCGCTCAGCTGTTTTGAGTTGCCTCTCTCGCCCTCTCCGTGTGGTCGGCGCTGCACGCGCGCCCGAACCAAGCGGCAAAGCGACTAGAGTCGTACTGAGAGTGTTGCAACGATCCACAACCTTTATATATGAGGTTGCATGCCGCCGGTCTACGGACACCTTTTTTTAGTTAACTAAGTGTTTATTAAATTAATAAAATTATTATTAAAAAGGATATTACTTGTATGTTTTGTGTCAGATGAAAAGATAACATTTCTCGGATCCGGATGTAACAAAGGTCTCTTACTTTTTAAATAAATTATAAAAATAAATGTAACCTTACATTTTACTTTGAGTTACACTTAAAGTTTTAATTATCATTGCTTTAATAATAGTAAAACTAGTACTGTAAATCGGAAATATAATGTTGTCACAATAAAATAAACAAAACAATATTCAGGTGTCCGAGGATGTGTCGACCGCGGTAGCTACCTATCTGGTAATGTTTGTGCGCGCACAGGAAAATGTCGGGCAATTAAAGAAGCAATCTAGAAGCAAAGTCACGTTGCGTGGCGTGCGACGGTTACTATGACCGTTCCTTTAACCCCCAATGGTTGCGCAATTATCGGACGAGGACACGATGCATGTGGCGAACCTTTGAAAATCGGAAAATGAGCTGGCGTCACCTTGATTCAATATGTGACATCTAAATTACTCGCTCGGACCAATTCCAATGATTTTGTAAGTCCGCTTTCAGGAAACAATGAGTCATATAGCTGGTATTTTAAACAACATTAATATATTAAGATGATGTATGAATTTGTTATAATAAGATAACGTTAAACTAATCGACAATCTTATTTTTATATTTCATAATAAATTTTGTTTAAAAAATGCATAGTCGACAACGCTCTCGCTTGACACTTCCACTATAAGTTTGTTGTAATAATTCCTACTAGGTTTTATTTCGCAACATAATCTTTAATATTATAGTCTACAATACGTGCAGTTTTGTCCGATAGTATAATTAATACGTTACGAAGGTTTATGTGAACTTTGTACTACGAAGGCAATTTATTTGGTAGATGACGTACTCAGAAATATTTAAAACTGTGGGAATCTGTATACATTCGTGCTTTGTGCAATATAAATATTGTACCTCGTTCGTAAGGTTTGTAATAGTAATAATAATTACTTTTAATTATACAAAAATGTGGCATTTATTTGAGTGAACTTCTAGGTTTAATTGTACAGCTAACTTAGCGACAAAGTATTCACCCGGTAAGCTTACTTCATCGCTAATTCAAGGCTACTGACATTGGACTTGATAAAAATTAATATGAGAGACGCATCAAGAAAACGTGTATTTTTTTAACAAATATGCACATCTTATAGACCTTGTTTTATTTTAATAAATTCTCTCGTGTTATATTCCCGATAATAGAATTCGACAGAATTTATTAGTAAGTTCCAAAGACCACGTTTATTGTTATATCGAAATATTATTTAATCTATTCGCGTGTGTTCTACATAAGAAAATATTGCAATAGAGGTCGCCAATGACGATTTTTACTATTCATCTTATAAAGAAACTCAAAAATCTCAACTTTACTAATTTTTATTTCGTATTTTAAACGATGATAAAGAAGGTTATTTTAGATTTTGAATTAAAAGTAAATCCCATTAATCAAGATTAATTTTGGGCACATTTAATATTGAAGAGCAAAATAATGTATTGTGAAACGAAGCACTGTAGCAAAGTTAAATTTGATATAGAAATCCCAAAGGTTCCAGCTTCCATTAGAACGGAGTCGTAATCAGCGCGTGTGAAGGCACAAGTATTATAACTCAACGCTATTGAGCGCTGTCTGCAAGGTTTCAGTAAAAAGTAATTCGTTAAAGCAACAAAAGATTGGAGGCTTTGCCTTAATTCTCAGGCCCACGCTCGACTAAAATATAATTGGAAGGTAATTATGTCATTAAATTCGTAACAACTTTGCTAACATTTCGACAGCTTCTTGAGAGCTTTGAAACGAAAACGAAATAGGATACTTCTTAACTTATATTCTATTTGCATTCATAGTAGTGAATTGTTAAAAGCTCAATATTTCTTCGAAGCGTTGTTAATTGCAGATGTGATTTTAAACATTCTATCGCATCGAAAACATAGAGATCTATAAAATTACAATTTTATCATTAATTTTGCTTTTGATTTTTCTTGTTCCCGTCGAAGAAAAACTCTCTCATTCTGCCTAGCTATCATCCCATATAGTGGTGGGGTCAGCCTTCCACGCCTGTCTTCTCCACCTCGCTCTATCCTCAACATCCTCATCCGAGACCTGGAAAGCACCCATATATCTGAGGACTAAATCTTTCCATCTTGTTTTGGGTCTGCATCTGGATCTGCGTCCGGGAAGGTCACCGTTACCGTCAAAGGAAAACTCTGTTTTTTCTTTAATTGGTAATCCCAAACTATCTCACTATTATATCATTCATTACATTTACAAAGTTTGATATGAGTCAGCTTTAGATGTTTGCAATCATCACCACGACACAGCATATCTGTTGTGACGTAACTCATCAAGGAATTACTACACGATAACAAATCTTCATATATGCCGATTCGATGACGTCATCGCGGTCACATAGTAACGAATTTGCAATAGAGACCAACCTCTGGGTTATTGGCCGCTAATTCACCGTGATTGTGGTGCAATTCGTGCAATAATGCAGAAAATTATTGCTGAAATCGTAAATTAAATTTCAATAGCTAGATTTATTTTGTGGTCTATAATTTTGAGGTTGGTTCGAGTCAGCTGCTATCAGGCGTGCCAAGTGACCGGACAAAAGTATTTACCAACAACATAATAGTTTTTGAAATGATTAAAAGGTTGGTAAAAACATTATTTGTGTAACCTTGAACCGTCGTAATGCGTTTGCTTCGGGTCATGGGTTTCACTCGTTTGTGCGTCTAAGTAATAAATTTATTGAAGTAGTCATGAGCCGATTTAACGGTAGTTTACAGTAAAAGGGCGAGGTTACTTACGATATTGTTTAAACAATTTTCGCACGTGAAAGGGAGTCATTATCTTGGATTCTAGGGTTGCCACCTTTAAAAGATAAGTCCGCCAGAAGGAAAAGCCCGACTTGAAAGTAACAAATTTTTTACCATGCGACTTTATGACGATTACAAATTGAAGGTTTCTTTTCTTGTAATTTTGTTCAAGATTCAAATAATAGCAGCGAAATACTTTGCATTGAAAATTTCCAATAGCGTTCTTTTGTATATCTAATGAAATTTGTAAATTTTGAATCATAAGATGTAAAATATTTTATAAACTTAAGTTCAATGAGCTTTGTTCTGTTTGTTTTGTTTATTTTCAACATTAGGAAACCAACGCCCCTGATAACTGTTTTCAAAATACCTATTGTTTAACATCTTGTGTTCAGTAATTTGTTACTGTACGCAACATGCGGCAAAGTT
The DNA here is from genome assembly GCA_027563995.1 of Papilio gigon. NCBI lineage: Eukaryota > Metazoa > Arthropoda > Insecta > Lepidoptera > Papilionidae > Papilio > Papilio gigon. The sequence goes on along the minus strand of JAODUI010000029.1, from coordinate 4,153,838 downwards.
AAACGTATACTTTTGGTTTAAATGCATTTGTGTTGCCATTGTTTCCATTCTTTACGCACTGTGAGATTGTCTAATTGTCCTCTTCCTTCTCTGTTTTAGTATAAAGCCTCAAATAATTGTCCAGAAAATAAAATCAAAACGTGATAATTGCATTCTTAATGTTTATAAAGTATTTAAGTAGTATTTTTTCCACTATACTACTTATAAAACGGCTTAACTCACGTGTAACTCGGTGTCAGTACCGACTAGTTTCGAGCCCATCGGGGGCATCGTGAGTTAGCCGTTTTATAAGTAGTATAGTGAAATGTCTCACGAAAGTTTTTAATGTTATTTTTTCCACAACATCTTGTCTAAAAGAAATAGATTCCACTGCCGAAATTCCCGTTAAATAACATTTTTATCTCAATGTTCTCAAAGAGTGAGACGATGCGTTTTAATACTCTTGGCGTAAAAATCAATAGAAAATAAGACACGACAATTAGATATATTAACTGAGCATAATGAGATGGAAGGCTATCGATACTTGTGCAGAGAGAAATATAGATATAGAATATATGTATGGAAGTACGGGACACTATCACAAGTAAGGCCTTACTTAAAAGAGTGTCCCAGCATTTCATTTTCATTCATTGAAGAAAATGTTTATTTTTAATAAATTTTATATTTGTGAATAGATTTCTTTGTTAGTCGGCGCGTCGCTTAGTCCGGTCGGGCGCAGATTTAAGTCGTCCTTGCGAGGAATGCGAGGCCGCGGCGATCGCGGCCGCTCGCGTTCTTTGCTAGCACTCCTCTTGTGAAACATAATAATTGTTGTTTTACACCCGATCATTCCGTATTCCGTACATGTTATAGTGACGCCAGCGCACATCCTGCGCCTTGGTCTCGCCTCGGGCCACTCGCCATTTACATTGTAATCCTAGACGATTTGTCATTAATGTTCAATTGCTTTCAATGGGTTATCAAGATTTAAATTTTTCTTTGTAATATGTTATTAGAGAATTTAAACAAACGACTAACACATTGAAACAGTACATTGTAGAGTAAATTTAAGAAATGTCATAAATTCTTTGTGAAATAAATTCCAAGTTTCTCTAATTATAACTATTGGCGCATTACTACGTATAACTACTTTTTATATAGGAAAACAAACATATTTCAAGAGTTATCGGTCATACCAACAAATCATGTTAATTAAACAAGATATAAAAACTTGCGTAGTACAAATACCGTTAAAGCCGCTTCCTTACTTTTTTCTGTATCTGGTTTGTTTTTCATTTACCATTCATGCACACTTTACGAGAGTCATATTAACATCTGATGGGCCGTAAAAAAATTACAGTATTTTATTCCGCATACTTTACAATTTAACAGAAGACTATTGTTGTAGAGTCCGCCACATCTCCAACGATCGGCTCTACTGTTAAATACTATTACCTATCTACTCGGAGAAAACTAGCGTGAAAGCATTCTACTTTAGATCTGATATGATAGAATACGCTGGAAGATTACTCATCATCAACCAACCCTTTTCTTTATGGAGAGTTTGCACAGTATGTACTGCGATTCCATACATCTCTATCAGCCGTCATATCTAAACTCACACACTTCCTACGCATATTCTTTCACGAAATCCATCCACATCTTTAGTATTCCTTTACCTTTATAGCCATTCAATCTAATCACGTTTTTATTTATATCCATGTCATGTCCATACCTAACCTTTTGCTTATCATTTTTTTTCTAACACTGGCGTTAATCTCAAAAACTTTAAGCTGGAAGCCTACTATTTCCTAGTAGTCATTTTCGACGTTTGCTTATATGATTTAAAACTTTCTAGTTATAGTTTGGTGACACTAACCCGGTGACTTACATTTTAAATTCAATGTCCCCGGCCCTTGGGAACGATGTATCATAACTTTCGTTTATTTTTATTGCTATCCGACATCATTATATTTATTATAAGTCTATAATTGTGAATAACTAACTAGGTGCTCATCTGTGTTAGATGTGATTAAACGTATGCCTGTTATTATAGCATTAATCTTGTAGCCATGTGCAACACTGAAACGATTGTTAATAGTTTATATTGACAATGACTACGATATGATGTCGAGTTAGTTCAATGTCAAGGATAAAACTACTATTAATAATACCACAATTAGTTATTTAATAAAAGTGAATAAAGTCATAGCTCATAGCTATTGTGTCTGTAAACTATTTTATACTGTAACGTAGCAAAACGTAGGCTATCTAAATTCGCTAAAATAGCGAAGTGACTGATCCCAAATACTTTCTCAACTGTAGATGCGTTGCCAACATTTCATCAACAAAAGGGGGGACGCCTAAAGAAGGGGATAGTTTTGCTTCTTATTACCACCGACATGAAAGTTAGCCACAAAGCCTCTAGCATTCAATTATTTTTGAAGTAGAGCATTGTGAGCGACTGTATCGGTCAGATTAACATGAAACTATTTAATACATCAATATCTGTAAAGCTATTTTCTTTATTTTATATATAAACTATTATCCAATAGCCATGCATATATCTTGTTACGCATTACCTTTTTTTAAAGAATTCAAATTAAATGTTTATCCAATAAGTCAATAAATGCAAGCTGTTAATAAAGTTAATTTGAACAAACAAAAACACTCATTTTTATTACTCGAAGCAATAAGGAAATCGAAAGTTACTACGGAAGTAGAACTACTATTTTACGGGTGTCAACAATGATATCTGTGAAAGCGTACCTTTTTATACCTTTTGCATCTTAACGTAATGAAAGGAAACACCATTAAATACTTGAACACTATATTATTGCGTAAAATCGAAAAAGATCAACATTCGCTCTGTATTGCGACACCGATGTGGGTTATTTTGACGAAATTTTGATCAAAACAGTACTGTAATCTTACTTTTATTTCTTTCTTACTATAAAATGTTACTTTTATGTACTTTTGTTGAAACTGGCCATGAGTATTCCGATATCCGTTTACGTAAATGATGTATTAATCAGTAACATGTAGATCGGGCGTAACGAGGGCAAACTACTGTTCACCTCAGTCAGCATTGACGACATTTAGATAGCTGTTTTGCAACATCTCTATTGACGATATCTAGCCATCTATAAACTATTAATTATGAAGGTAAAATACGTCTACTAATATAATTAGTACAAATGTCATAATAAGTTAATAATCGCATACAGAAATCTGTTTTATTTTTTTTTATTTGATTTATTTTTAGTGAGTTTGTACCCTGGATATGAGGACCAGCTTAAAGTATTCAGCTAGTATATGTACAGAATTTTGTATAGATTTCTTCGTTTTGTTCAATTATATTGTCGTTACCTGTGTTTCTGGATGTTACTTAGTGATATTGTGTGCTGAAAATCTTAAAGAATCGAAACTAGAAATAATGGATAATAAATAGATATAGATTTGCTTATTCTGTTACACTAAAGTATCTAGTCATCTTTTACGGGTTATCTTTAGTGGATTGGTATTGGTATTTTTATCTATAAGTATTTGCCATATTAACCGATAAAATACCTATTACGTTGAAACTAGTTGTCGTGATGTAGGTACTTTATTTCCGTCTCATAGGATCGGTCGAATGGTCTTGATCTTGCGGCTGACCCGACCCGCCGCTGTCTGCGATTTATTAATAAAACATAAGATGTCGCACCATAATGTGCTATTCATGAATTGCAAATCAAGTCCTCGCCGACTACTGACGGCGAATACACGTATAAATTGTACAATTAAAAAAATCATGCTGTATTACTTAACATCTTAATCATTGTCGAAAAAGAGAATTATTCGTTACAAAATTCAGACCAAGGTTAATTTTATGCATCATCGGCAATGTCTTCAGGTTTATTAATTTCTTACAAGGTTTAAAATAATTTTGCGTCATTAAAATACTGTTAAATACGTGTTGACATTTATACAGAAGACGAAACTTCCAACGTACAAAGGGATGGAGTGTTTCTGTTTAGTACAATCCAATATATCTGAAACATCTGTTATCATCTAGTCCTTTCCTTAGTCAAGATATGGTCGGAAACAGTTAATTAACGGAATATCGTATTGTATTGTTTCAGCTACGAGTACCGCTGCGTCAGGTGTTGCGGCCGCGCGATCTTAACGTAGCGATCGGCAAGCGACACCTCACAGTGGCTGTGAAGGGCCAGCCGCCCATCATCGACGGTGACCTCGACGCGGACGTCAAGGTGGAGGAGTCCACGTGGGTGCTGCAAGACGGACGCAATTTACTCGTTAATCTTGAGAAGGTATCTTTTGCAGTACTTTTATCCGTGGATTTCCAATACCTATAAATCTGTATGAAACATTTTGGGTTTCCATTATTTTTAGGACAATGAGGAAGATGAAAAGGGAGATACAAATAAAAAATACGTACAAAAAATAGGTATATTGGGCCAGAATTATTTTTAGTGGATTATATAAAAAAATGTTATGAAACTCGTTTTCAACAATCTATAAATTTATCACTGCATTCGAAATTATCTCAAACAGTCTTATGACGAAATCAATATGAGTTCGAAAGTTTGATAAATCGTTTTTATTGATCCTAGGTTAACAAGATGAACTGGTGGGGCCGCCTAGTAGCCACTGATCCAGAAATATCAACGCGCAAAATTAACCCAGGTAAGGAAAAAGATAATCTGAATTCTCATCCCAACAAAAAGATTAACTTAGTGCCATGATTTGTTTCACTTTCATGTGAAAAATTCGTCGTAATTGCATAGAAAATTTATACTAAGTTCCTTTGAACAATTTTTCTAGAGTTCTACCTAAAAAATAAAAAATAAAGATGCGCAATTTTTTTTTTTATTTCAATATTTATGTACTTTACTACAGAGCCATCAAAGCTGTCAGACCTTGATGGAGAGACTCGCGGATTGGTCGAGAAGATGATGTACGACCAGAGACAGAAGGAAATGGGTCTGCCCACCAGCCAGGAACAGAAGCAGCAAGACGTACTTAAGAAGTGAGTATGGAAACAAGACTTATAACACCCAAAGTACGGCCAACGAGTAGCGAATACGAAAGGTCATTAACCTATAAAATGAATGGAATTGAGAATCTATTATGTATCTCTTTCTATCTTGTGTATTTGTCGTAAAGTGTTGGATCTCCCGGTTTTTAAGATGCTCACCGTTTAGGAAGACGGTCGCGGATTATACAGATCGTGTAGAAGTTTTATTTTTATTAAAAATAAGAATCTTGTTACTTATCAAACGGCTTAACTCACGTGTAAATCGGTGTCAGTATCGACTAGTTCCGAGCCCATCGGGGGCTGTTCTTCAGGGTGAGTGGGATTGGTACTATTGGGGCTCGAAACTAGTCCGTACCGACACCGATTTATACGTTAGTTAAGTCGCTTTATAAGAAGTATAGTGAACTCTCACAAGAATTTTAAATACCTTGTTATTGAATGTTGCTTTACATTATTAACTGAAATATTATTTAAATATTAAAGTTGAAAAAGTTACACCTCCCTACATTTAGTAATGATATTGGTTTTGTTTACAACTTGTATTGCTTCTTGTTGGCCGTACTTTAGTATTAAATAGACATTTGTGTAGTAAATTGTTATTTTTTGTTAAATAGATTGACGTGTGCTTCAACCTTGGTATCATTTTGTACCTAAATGTTTTTGCTAGTTTAAAATAGACCCATCTCTACGTAATGTATTAACACGCCGATGTTAACTTTGGAATGTTACTATATTTGTGTCTGTGTGTGTCTGTAAATATGAATATTGTTTGATTTTCTTTGAAATTTAAACAATATTAGATATTGAATTGAAATATTCGTTTCAGATTCATGGAGCAACATCCTGAAATGGACTTCTCTAAATGTAAATTCAACTAAAGGTTGCAGTAGAACAGACGACGTGATCATTCCATCATTGTCATGATGTGAAGACCGGTGTTTTACGTATATTTGATTTTAGACGTGGCATATAATGAATGTGGGAATACTGCACTTCGTGTATGCCTTCAGCACTATTATGTACCTGCCTCGACGGCGTGTGCCGGTATAAAATAAATAAAATTCATGTTATCTTTTTTTATTCTTTTAACCTGCTGCTACTCCTTGGTAATTATTCTTTCCACAACATAGGTATACAGGTTTTTTTTAAGTTCATAACTTTTTTTGAATTAATTTTTATTTCAAAAATAAATATTCGTTTTCTTTACATTATTCTTTTTGAAGTGATAGGTATTAATTGTTCTATAAAGAAATGCTTTTGTCAATTAATAGCAAAGGTAAAAAAATTATAGGAGGCCAAAAATTATATAGAAATATAGTATAACAATAGTGTACGTCGTATATTTGAGTCAAATTCGAACAGCAGTCGTAGTCGCGACCCTCTTTAGTCTTGGCAATACAATCGAGTTACATTAGCGAACTGATCCAGGAGTTGAAAGAGGTGACCCTGGCGAAGCCGGCGGGCAAGTTATGTTGGCAGCCTCGGATCGAACCGAACGACGTCACACCGATCTGAAAAACAACGTAAATATATTGGCATCCGTAATGGACTGCAGATCGCAATGTCCCACAATACCCTTAGATACTATTTTAATATCTTGAAAAGGTATCTTCAATGGGTCATAAACTTTGAATCTTGTAACCAGGTAGAACGATTTGGACATTGTTTTTTTTTAATCTATATTTATATAGGGATAGGGATTTTTGTCCATTGAGGTCAGATGTATATCGTCTGTTTAGGGAACGAGCTGTCATGATCGTACCGCCTCGCTTGAAGTAGGGTCCGATAAAATACTTAAAACCAGTCCAACATCAACCGGGTTGAGCTTCAACTCAAACAGTAACTAGTTCAAAATTTAGTATCTGCGGTCCTCACGTTACTACGGCAATACTTAACGGCTACAAGACGATGACATCTGATCCATGGGGTGATTTAAATGAATGGTATACTAACGAGAGTGTTTCCGATGGCGAGCGGGCCACCGGAGTCGCCGTTGCAAGTGCTTTGCCGGTTGGCGCCGCTAATGCACAAGGTAGACTCGATCACGGTTGAGCTACCGTAAGTCAATCTGCACACGTTGTTGGTGATCACCTGCACGTTTACGTGCGACAGGAACTGGTTATTGCCGATGCTACCACCTACGTACAGTTAGGGTATAGAATAAGTTATTTACAAGAACAATGGCCCGTTTCATAATTATAAATCTTCCATTGCATTCTGCTAGTACATATAAAGTAATTAATAAATTACTATATCAGACCTACATTTTTTTAGCCGTTTAGAAGATGACGCTTTTACTATATTATGCTGGAATCGTAATTTACAAAACAAAAACGTTGATTATGATGGTGAAAACTATAATTCTATACTGGAAAAATACCTACCTGGTGGCGATGAGGTCTATATACAGATAGTGCAATAGTAAGACTTGTTCCTTACCGTCCGCGGTCAAGCCGAAGCCAGCTGCGACAGCCCAGGAGCCCGCAAAGTTGTTGGTACCAGACGCGAGACCGATGTTGCGGATGTTGTCTGTAACACATTTGTTTCATTAGGTATTATATGTATGCCTGTCTCCAGAGAGTTTCGCCAATGCATGTTGAAAGCGCGATATAGATAATCTAAAACAACAATTAATATTTACAGGTACGTTATGTTGCTGGTCTCGATCGAGAATTTTGATTAAACTGGTCGTTGTATTATTTTATCAAATACCGCGGTCACAACGAAAGTGATTTATTTACTCACTGGTATAGGCGACGGAACTGATGACAATAACAGCGATGTCATTGTTATAGTTGGTGGTGCTGTAGCTGCCGTGCAAATGGACGTTGGTGGTGACGATGCGGGTGCCGCCGGAGAAGATATACACGGAACCGAGCACGACAGTGAACTGGCGAGCCTGGAGGGTGCGGTCGCGCCAGCAGTGTGCCGCAGTCACTAGCCGAGTGTTGGAGATCAGCGAGGAGCCACACACTGAGGTGCGGCCGTCCGTCAGCGCGATCACCAGTCCACCCTTACATGATAACACAAGTTAAAACATTAGTGTAGGAAACATCCCAGTTACTTTTGGGATGCTAGTTACTGTAATGATGACAAGTTATTGCCCTTCAATTGAAAGACTGAGTTCATCTCAATTGTCTTGCTTCTAAAAACTCTTAACAAAAATGTTTATCGCACCATGTACGGGTAGAGGCCGAGTGGAGCCGGGGACCCGCCTACGATCCTAGAGCCGTCGAAATCTGAAGCCTGCTCCGCCTGCTTGATGGCTTCGGCTCTCGGGATGCCCACGTTCAGATGGTAGTCGAGCTCGATGCGCTCCTTGGCCGCGGCCGACGCCGCCAGGCAGAACAGAACGGCTACGAACATCTTCATCGTGAGATCGCCTTCGGTACCTAAGTCTAACGCAAGATCAATCCGCACCTTTTATACTAACTCATTACTATTATTTAAAATCTTAACAAGGATTATTGTAATTCGTTATGATAGTGTCCAATGTTGGATAACTGATTATTGGGTTTTCCAAGAATAATAATTCTTACATTGTACATATCTAAGATAGAAAGTTTCTAAATAAGACACACAGTTTCAACATGAATAAAAATTTATTAGACTGTACAAGTTATTTGAATAAATGTTAAATAAACTTTCAAGGGTTTTATCGCCTTCAATGTGCAACTTTGGTGAAGATAAATTCGTGTAATATTCTGGTACTCCACTTGACAAGTTTTTCCCAGATATGATATGATCACTGATTGTAAAAAACACGCAAAATTTTAGTAAGTTTCAGTTTCAACCGAAACTGGAAACAAGGCCGAAAGTTTTGTTTTGGTTTCGGCGGCTGAGTTTCAGGCGCTAGTACGGTAGTATCACGATAAAAGATTCAACATAGTTTATGATGCATACCTACTAGATTTTTTTTACATAATTATAGTGTACTTTGAGTATAGGAAATGATAAGATTAATTAGTACACATAAAGAAGATATGAATCTGTTTCAGTTTGAATGTTTTAAATAATTAGATTAGTTTAGCTTCCGTTTATTATGTCGATAAGATTGTACCTATTCTGATGTAAATTTTTTAAAGTTATCGGCGCTAAAATTCAGATGCTCCTGTAATGTAATGACATATGAGAAAAAAAGTGAAATGAATCTTACTGTACTGTTCGTTTCGTCAAATTGTTACAATAGTCTGAGCATCCACCATTGGATTTCTAGTGTAAATTATGTATGTATTGTCTTATGAGTGCGGTGCAGGAGTGTCAATGCTTTTCCCCTTTCCTATCATTCCTAAAAAGGAAAAGATGGGACTAGAAAAGTTCAAGGTCCATAGAATTTGATGGGGAGAAGAAAGGTTAGGAAAAGCTTATGTTCTACATTTGGTCTCTTACGTGTGTTTTGTAAAGATACTCGTAATTATTAAACGGTACACGTCTAGTTTAAACGCGAGTTAAAAACGGTGAAGCTAATAGTTTTCCTAAAAATGTTTAGAGATTTTTCAGGAGTTTCAGCGGATATCATTGTATATTTTAAGGAACCTAAGGCAAACGTCTAATAGCAACATTACTATCAACGTCAACTGTCAACGTCAACCATCAAAATAAACACGTAAACGAAATATTTCGTCCTTTTACAGTTTACATGCGGTATAACATTGAGAAAAATGGTTAGAACTGTATATTCACCTGAATATTGCCTGCAGTATTTAGAACAATATGCATCTCAGGAAATTTTTGTAACAGGATTAATTCTGGGCCAGGTATGTTTGACCACATTTAAGAGCCCTAATTCAAATGAAAATTTTAATTTTCATTGTTTCCATATGATTTAGATTACAGAAGCCCGAGAGAATGTTATACATATAGCACGAACACCAGAAGAGAAAGGAGGCGAAGCAATTTCAAACGACAGTAGCTTCGCGTTAGAGAAACAAGAACCTGTTAAAAATTTACTAGGAGTTTCTGAAGCGTGGGTTGCTGATCATGCTAAGCATGTTACACGGATGTTACCGGGTGGTATGTTTGTTCTGGGTAAGTGGTACATTTAATTTTGTAAATGATTATATTATTTATTACCATGTCAAAACTAAGAAAAACGTATTAAAGTGTCACATTTTAACAGCTAAAATTACGTAAATTGGACAAAAAAATTAATAATAATTTTAGCAATGTTAATAACTTTGGGGCACAGTAATTCTATTGTTAATATCTATGGGCAGAAAACACAAAACTGTTCATAAACATATCTATTTAATGTATATTTGAAAGGTCAAGAATTTAAATACCAAAAATTAATGTAACTAGTTATAGGCTCTTAGTTCTTTTCAATTTATTAATGTTAATTAAATAACATTAATTGCAGTAATTCAATACATTCCTAAAGTTTAATTGTAAACTGAATTAATTTTATGCAAATTTGCCCTTTAACAAACTTTTAATGGCTTCCTATCAATATCTTTTTATATTGTGCATTAATTATTGCAATTTTTACTTCAGGTATCTTTATAACAAGTGATGAAGATGTGTTTGAGGATCCCAATTATTTCAGCAAAGTGAAAGCCATACTGAACTACACATATAAAGTATTGAATGCTAATCATTTGATGTTTGCTAACTGTCCACATTCCAATGAAAGATTAATTTTGCACATGTCAACAAATACAAAAGTGTTGACATGTAAAAGTATTGAAGTAGGACCGAGTAAGAATGTTGCCATCAAACCTGTTGAGTGGAAATTTTTATCCAAACCACAGCAATGGCAGAGATTGGATTGTTATTATGAGTTTGATGAGGTTTATCCTGTTATTGTGAAGAAAAGTGGGATATCAGTTAAACAACAATTTCAGGTAAGATCACATACAAAGTATGGTATAATAAAATCAAAAAAATGCTGTACAATCAAATGGGTCATCATATTTAATATACTCTTTAGTACAAAACCAAGAATGTTGAATTATTGCAAATTATTTTTAATTTGACATGTGGGCATAATAGCAATGTGACCCTTCACAATAACAGAGAAACATCAGAAAATACGCGATTTTCCTTAACGGCTTCAGTTTAATTACCATTTCAGCAAATACTGGAGTCCTCACATAAAACTATTGAGTCAAGCGTAATGTTCCTTGATGGTGAATTGAAAGATCCCTCCGAGCAACTGGAACAACTTGTTAAAAAGAAGAAGACTAAAAACAACTCGAAAACAGCACAAGATATTCCCAAATCTATGCATGTATCATTATTTGTGCCATTTGTAAGTACTTTCTATATATTGATACCTCAAGTTGTCTTTTTACTTTACCCGAGTTACCAACATAAAACAACTATTTTTGTATAATCAATTTATCTAATCTGTAATCTGTAAAAAAAATTATATTCATTGGTTTTAGGAGAATGCTTTACCAGAGACAGTAGAGTATTTGGAGTGCGATGGTAGTATACACTTCAGTGGTGTCGTGGCGTCTAGTGTGTTCATGTATCCTAAAGCCTCAGTCGGGGAGGCCATAGCGGCTGTCAAGCAAGACGTCATCAGATCCCTAGCATCACGCTTTACAATGCATTGCGATGCATTGATTGATGATAATTTATTACCTGAAGGTTTGTAACTTTATTTACTTCTTTTCCCAATCAGGGTGTCTAAGAAAGTTGAAATGGTAAGACCTAAAGAGCTGAGAAAGTCGGTGCGATTTTATGTTCTTTTTACTTATATTTAACTTTTATATGTACCTAATAAATTTAGCTATTGTTCTGATGGAGCTTTGTCTATAATTTAAGCCTTAAGTTGCTTTCCATTTTTTAGAAATGCACAAAACTTTAACTACTAACATTAATCAACTATATTTGACTTCAATGTGTTATACAGAGAAAGTGTGTTTCAACGAGCCTCCGAGACGTGTGCTGGTGCCAGTTGGGTCATTGTATCTCTGCGACTATTTGTTCCCCGGAGAAGCGCCCGCCGAAGCACTGCTGTCAGTGAGGGAACTCCTCGACTTGCAAATCACGGAGGCAGAAGTTATCTGTGATATTGAGACGCCTGCTGGTAATTTTATTTTAGTTCAGAACTAATATTAGGCATCCTCGGTATGTCATACAATTTTCTTATTGGACTTTTTTTCAACCATTGTATCCGGCCTATGTCCAGTGGTGGGCAAACAAAGGATGATAATGACAATGAGCCATAATTGACCTGGTAAGAGTGTTGCTGGTGTTTTATTATATCTAACAAAAGATACATTTTATAGACTTAAAAAAAAAATAAGAAAAAGACTTGAAAAGATGTATACTTTGGTATAGCTTTTTCAACCGAACCGGAGTAGTTCTTCATACTACAGACATGAAATTGACCTTCGGAGTCAATGATTGAATGAACGATTTTACAATACTAATTTTAAAATGCCGTATGTTCTATTGTGATTTTATTTCAGATACATCAGAGTTTGACGCTCTCGACAGAGACACGAGCAGTGAGGAGCTGCTGGCGACCCCGCAAGAAGCCAGCCAGTTTATGTACATCACCGGCATTGCTTTTGCATTTTTAGTCCTGATTGTATCCATTTTTATCCACTACTATGACAGCATTGCGGAATTCATGCGTAAATTATTAACGACATCGTGAAATATACACAATCTCATTTATGTCTACTCTACAGATTATGAAGTTATAATACAATATTTTTAGTTTCAATTTTTATATTTCAAAGTGACATATAACTTGTTTTGTACAGATATGCGATGAGTAAAGCTTAAATAAATAATTTAAAATTATGTGTGCTTTTTTATTTCTAGTCACCGTATCCATTGATTTTTAATTCCCAATATTCAAGTTTTACAACTAGTGATATGAAAAACATCACACTTACAAATAAATTCAATGGGTGTCAACCGTTGTTTATCCTTTATCCCAATTTGTGGTAGATTTCTATCTTTCTGTCAAGGAAATCTTCAAAAATAATCAGTCAATTGCATCATAATTGATTTTATACCGCCATCTATGAACAAAGATCTTTACTACAATTGTTACCAATAGATGGCGGAGTGATGTATTATCATAATAATTTAAAAAGCACACTTTTATTAGTGGTTCAAGCGCAACAAGTTTATGAAATACGCTCGAGTGCAAAAGAGAGATCCGATAAACGCTTCTAGCATTGTTTGTATTGCACTGAAATTAGTTGTATACCATTGTCATGGAATGACATATGCCGGGGACTGTTCAAGTTCAGTTTTACATTCATTCACTTGTACACAATTCACAATTGTAATTTGTATTTGTAATCGAAGACGCGACAACAATGTGCAGTTTTTTTTAAGTGTCATTAGAAACTTGCGTATTTGGTTGCGAGTTTAGTGTTTTAATAAAGTTGTTGTCAAAATTGAATTGAAATGTCAGTGCCAATAAAAGTGGAAGTTAATATAAACGTGTTTTAAATAAAATGTATTATTCTAAATTTATTCAATAAACCGGTTTGCAATCAAATGTATGCATGATATTGACGTGAAGACGGTATTTGTTTACCATGGCGTTTTCTTTGAACAAACTAAAAAATATTTTGAATTCCAATCGGGACAATCAGTTATCGGGAAGTGGAAGCTTGGATCCAGAAATAGGGTTCAAATTAGCGTTGCATCCAGTTACTAAAAATTTGTATGTCACGGTAATCGGCGCCCGGCATCTTCCTTCCTTGTTTGGGTTGAGTCGAGCTCATGGATATCTTGTTAAAGTAAGTTTTTATTAACTAAATTATCTGTGTATTATTTGAGAACGAATTTCGCATTTTTGCAATAATGTTTAATATTGCCCTCGTCACATTACCTACATTGATAAGTCGACAGATAAGCAATGCACTACCTATATTAGGAGATTGATACTATAAAAACTAGAGAAATGAGAATTGAAAAAAGAACCGAAAAAAGAAAGAACAATTTTATTTTCTGCTAATCTCTTTACACATGCTATATTTTGAACTCCACTCGTACAACACCTAAAATAAAGGATAAGGTAAAAAACATCTTCGTATTCATATTTAGATTTTTATTTGTAAAATGTTTAGCTTGTTAAAAATCAAGCAGTACTTTTACCCTACCGTGATATTACTAATCATGAGATTAAGATGAAAATTTACAAAACAACTTTTAAATGATACTACGATGCGGATGAACGTTACATTTAACACAGTTATAGTTAGTGTGGAGATGAGCATAGAGGTAACCTTAATCAAAAATAAAAATAGTGTTCCTGGATTTTGAAAGTATAAATGAAGTGTAAAGAGTCCAATAAATGTTCAAAAATTGAGTGGTAGTAGTAGAGTGTGAATGTGTGATGTGAGAATGTTGTATCGATGCAGTAGCCAGGCGTGGTAGGGCGTGGTAGGGTCGGACTAAATGGAAATCTTGCTAAAATCTTCGAGAGCGTGATTTTCGTGGAGCTAATATAAAAATGTATGTACCATCATCCGTTATTTTTTATTCAAATTTGTATCCCAGTTCGCTGTTATTCTTTAGTGAAAATTGTTTGCATTTAATCTAGATTTGAAACACGTAAAATTCCAACAATGCCCGTCAAACTCAATTAACGTGGTGCTAAATAATAGACCGGCTCCCGAAGTCGGTGAAACTCGACCGATGACGTCATAAATTTACTTTTATAGCTCGGCCACGGCTTTACAAAATTTATGTTTTTCTTTGCAATAAATAATAGTGATACATGGCTGAGCTTTTAATATAGGCACTCGGCATCTAGTCAACTGGTGTTCGGAAGATGTTTTATTAATTCGTAATGTTAATTTAGTAAAAAAAAAAAACTGTCTCATACCTCTATAAAAATATTTTCTTATCTGTAATATAAATGTCAAAAATTATATATTATGGTAATACTAATAATTTCATCACTTGTATTCGTTGTTTAATAATAGGAACATGCACTAAGCGCTTAGGATATTTTTTTTAATCCCGCGCTGGCGACATCTGGTGTTCGTGCATTGTGTCTCATTGAGAGCTTAAGTATGTTTCCATGTATATGACGAAGGCTGAATCTTAATGTATCGATAAAATACAATATGGCAATAAGTTTAGACGCATTTATTAGAAAAGAGATATTATACCTTTAAAAAACATACTTGTTTGTATCATCAATAAACGCTTTTCAAAATAAAACCATACACAATTAGTCAGACAGTGAGATGTGTACTTATTTCTCATTTTCATTGAATTTGACCATGTACGTATTTCAGACTAACATATATAGCTTACTTACATGTTTAGTGTTGACTGATTAGTATATGAGTTCAGATATGACGGCTGACAGAGATGTATGGAAGAGTAAAACATATTGTGCCGACCCTCCGGAAGAAAAGGGGCAGGTTGATGATGACGATGATGATGATGATGATTAGTTTTAATTAACTAATGTTGACGTATTTAATTTAGTCTTTATCAGTGTCTGGTTTCAACATCAAACCTTATCCCTAAATAGGTATAACATTTTAAGATAGTTTTCTACACGAACTAAGCTATTTAAAAAATTAAACTAGCCGCCTAGTTTGATTATTTTATTTTTAATTGACTCTACATACATTATGTTCTAACTCTTGTTTTAACTTTGTTAGTACTAATGTATTGCCTTAAAGGTCATATTAGTTCTTGTGTGAGATAATGCACGTCGTGTTTTAAGTTTTATTGCTGGCTGACGTCAATCCGCCATTTTCAATTTAAATTGATACTTAGTAAACTTATTTAGTTTTAAATACTAATTATTTTAGTACTGCTAAGTCTATGTAAAGATAATCAATAAACATATATATGTACCAGTTATCAATTAATTGAAAAAAAAACACATTGACATGTAAACGTAATATAAAGGTGTAATAAATAAAAAAAATCGATGCCAGTAAGATGCATGAGTCACTGTTCACATGATACCTTATAAATTTGTTCCCACCATTGTTACACGTATAAAAGAGGCAGTTATAAAAAATATAGGTGGGTTTTTGCTCGGCAAGTTGATTACTTACAGCGTCTACCGTGTTGAATGAGTCTAATCACTGTAATACAAGGCATGACTCAGCGTTTTTGTCAGTAATTAAAAAGTGTCATCATTGTTAATTTATTGTATAGGTCATTCCGAAATCAACAGACGTGAAATACTGAGGGAGTAGAAATTTTACTAAAGTACGTAAGACTTTAGTTCACTAGGTATGACTCCTAATTTAAAACCGATCGTTCACCGCCAATTAACAAAGTTACCTAGCTCATATAGAGCGTCGTTGGCGCAGTTGGTAAGCGCTTGACCGGACCGGACAGTACTCGACATTGTCCAGGTTCGATCCCCGCCATGTAACAATGTGTTTTCCATTATCGAATTGCATATGTACATTATCCGACGTTCATACGGTGCCAAACCAACACATGTGTAGATATAAAAAGATATGTGTGAAGTCAACAAACACGCATTCGCACGTGGTTGACTATGGCCTAGTCACCCCTAATAATGGGGTAGGCTCTGAGCTCCTCGGTGGGGACGTATAATGAGCTGATGATGTTGAACCTAGCTCATATAGTTGAGCTATTGTTTTCATATTTGTACTGCAAACTACTCCAGGTTATATAGCCTAAGTCGAAATAATTTAGTTGTCTAAATGTTAAATGTTTGATTGAAATAGTTTTACCGAGCTTAGTTTTTACTTAGTTTAATTATTAGAGGACGTTCGAACTTACACCGGATTAAATAATTTTATTTTCTTTAATCCCAAATTAGACAAAATTACTTCCGTGAAACAGCAAAATTCAGATGTAGCCAACAATAAAAGAAAGAACAAAGCTCGTGGACGTCGTGTTCGTAAAATTAATAAGGTGTACAGTCCTCTGCAAATTTACCAGAGGTCAATATGTACAGATGAGTCGATATTACGCTGGCCACGTATCATGTGGTATAATGGAGCATTAATAAGTGTTTGACAGACATACCCGGAAGGTATTGCTTTGATAGTATATCTATATGTGAAATCTGATCTATATCTTCATGTCTCGTGGAACCGCGACACAGTACACCAGCAAGTATGTTGATACTCCTATTAAACACAGCTTGCGTCTCTTAAATACTATAATTATGTACTTATTTTCATTTGTCTAATTAATTAAAAAAAATATACTAAGTTTTAGATAGTTGCAAGTTAAAAAAAGTGAGCAATGTTCATATTATATATTTGTGTTAATAAAACAACGGTTGGAATGCGACGGTTTATAAGATCGACACCTTATTTTTAGTAGGATCGTTACGGGTACATAACAGTTCTCTCACCACGAACAGGACAATGCTAAAACGTTATGAAATCGATAATATTATCGATAGTTCAACTTACTAGCATTCAGATACACCGATGTTTTGATTTCGTAATGAAAATTAATTCGGGAACTACTGTTACATAGTTCTATTTGCTTAATAATGCTAAACAAAGAAAATTTGCACAGACATCCCGTTTTGAGATTAGAAACGATTATCTCATGTCTTTATACTGACGTGTTTCTTATCAAAACATTTTGAGTATTTCAAGAACTATACTATCTTATCATTAGCAAGCACATGTACAATATTATGTGAAGACACTTTCCCAAATTCTAAAGTAAAGCTTGGTTAAAATAACTAAGATAAATTAATTGAAATTTTACATCGTAACTCATTATTAGTAACTATAAAACTATACGGTATAATTGACTCAATATATCACTTAAAATGACATATCAATTATGATGACAAAAACTGTAATTTGCTAGCTAAAAACCATTTAATTGACTTAACTATATCAGTTAAGACCATACGAAGACTAGTGATAACTTGTGTCAATATATCCCGTTTGAACTGTATTTAAAAAAGTTGTACTTTTTGGTGTTCTAATTTAAAGAATTGTCATTGGCAATGTAATTATAATACAGTGTGTATTCAAGAATGAAATAGTTTTGTGTCAAATGGGGATATAGCATA
Organism: Papilio gigon; assembly: GCA_027563995.1. Taxonomy (NCBI): domain Eukaryota; kingdom Metazoa; phylum Arthropoda; class Insecta; order Lepidoptera; family Papilionidae; genus Papilio; species Papilio gigon. The sequence goes on along the minus strand of JAODUI010000029.1, from coordinate 4,135,845 downwards.
TGTTATCTTTATAGTCTATAACATATGCTAAATGATATGCTTTAAGCGCTATTTACCAACATTACTCACCACTCGTAACAGCTGATAAGCCCATGAAAATAGTTCTGCCAATTAAATTCTCTTTAGCGCTATCAAGTGTAGGCGGTACGGAATGTTATCAGGCAAGACTTCGACATTACCTAATTAAAGCGTAGGTAGGTCATTAGCGAGATTATCGTGTTCAAAACGCTTAGTTAAATGTATATAACTCTAGTACTGTGGAAATTAAAAAAGTGAAAGATTACATTTATTCCTCAATCCCAAAATTCTGGTCTAAAGAAGTGAGTTAATCACGAACGTAACTAATTAGAGTGAGTTTGCAACCAGAAGTAGATCTTGGCCTCCAACAATTAATGTCTGTATCTAACTCGATACGGCACCGTCGCGACCCAGTCCTGTCTTGGAACTCCCTTAGGTCTATTTCTATAAATGAAGATAATGATCACTTGATTAAACAATCACTTTGGTATTTTCAACTCTGATTAGAAATACTCTTGTTACAGGTAAAAGTGTTTCCGGGCGAGAGTAAATATGAAACGACGTTACAAGAAAGCTCTTGGCCAGTGTGGAACGAAGATTTCAAATTTCAATTGAAACAGCCGCCATCAAAGAAACCGAATGAAAAAGTCGACCTTCAAACACAACTTGCCGGTCATTTTTTGTCGTTAACAATATACGCTATATTAGAGGCACCGAAACCAGAATCGGAAAGAAGGAGGAGCGCAAAAACTTTAGAAACTAAAAAAACTAATAAATTAACTGACGATGAAGAAACTAAACCTAAAACTGGTTTTCTAGAAAAGACTTTTAGTAGTTTTAAGACGACGAAAGCAGACGCGGCTCAGAAGTTAATATTGGAAAAAAGAAGAACTTTAGGAGCAGCGACGTGGAACTTTGACTCTAAACTATTCCAGAACGATCTCAAGAATGGCTTGATAGGCACGCCTGATGTCTGGAGACCCATTAATGCTATTGCAAGTGGACTTGTATCTTCTGATTCAAGGGTATACTTAATTATATATCCTTGTACTTTTTCATATTATCATTAAACAATTTTAGGTGGGGAAGACTTCTGACTGGCAGTGGATTGATGCAGGCTGATGATGATGCCGGCTGGCCCACGGACGATTGCGTTCCCGTGGCCCAGGCTAATGGCGACGAGAAGGAACATTGTTGTGTTTTACTGGGTATTCTGGCCGCTTCTCGGTCAGCGAGTACCACATACTCCACCGGTAACGGGGGCGATGCGTAAATGCATTTCCCAACGTTAAAAAAAAGGCTGATGACGATGAAGTAGTGAACGCTCATAAATTGAAGGAAATAAAATAAAGAACAAGGCACCAAAACCTTAAGTTGTTTAAAAGAGATCAGAGTATCCATTGTCTAAACGCATTTTAAGCAATTCTCTTGAAGTGTGGTTATACGCAGTTAAAATTCAGTCGAGTAAACGTGTTTTTTTTAGCTGGAATTTACAAACGTAGAAATCTTCAAAATTCATATGTTCTCTTCGGTCGTTAACTAGCGTTTAATAGGTCGTCGTAATTACCATGTTTTATCTCTGTATCAAACAAGTCTCGACTAAAATGTGATTTGGTCAATTTTGCCTTTTTTTATTTCAAATCCGTTTTAAGTAATTGGATTTCCTTTAACCCTTCGTGAGGAACCTTTTTAACGTTTATCTGCTAACCGAAAGAGGATTTCAATTTAGCTGATTTTTCGCCTCCGATGAAATAAGTGGTTTGTACCTAATATACTTACATGGGTTTTATGTTAATCTTTTTTTAGGTGAAATAGTTGACTATATATTTTTACATAAGTTAGGTATATAATGAAATGTTCTGTAATAAATATGTGACTATTAAGCAAAACTAATAAAGTATTTAGTCGAAACGATACAACTTTTGGAATCCTAGACATACTAATGTTAAGTTTTAAAGCAGAGCTTTGCCAGACGAAAAAATCTATTTGGGGAATTAGCTACAGTGATTAAACTTACGTCAGACATTATTATAAACTTATAAAACAACTAACACTAACATTAGAGTGAGCGACGGACAGTCCGCCGAATAATACCGATCTCCCTTCACCCTGATGAAGAACCCCCGATGGGCTTGAAATTAGATGGTGCCGACACCGGATGAATATATGATAGTTAGTCGTTAAATATTTAGTTTACCTAAAGTATAATCAATGAGATTGATGTACGTATGACTCACGCACGAGGAGACTGTTTGATTTTTTAATTCTATTAATGATTGAAGCCGACAATAGAATAGTTTTGACCTCGACCGCTCCCGGTTAGTATGTAGCCTATTATTAAGATGACGCAAGTTCACCTTGAATCGTCTTCTAAATATTTATACTGAATATTGTATTTCTTATGTAACCTAAATTGTTGGTTCTAGACAGTGAGTCAAAAACAAATGAATAAAGAAAAATAACGCAAGCAGTAATACTGAAAGACAATTTAATCGTGTTCAATTCAAAGCCAAATCGTCTGTAGTAGAATTCAGTGGAAATAAGGAATTGTATTTATAAAATTTGCCAACTGACAATGTTATTTATTGTCTATGAATATTGTTTTGAAATTGTCAGTGTATGATTTGTGAAAACACGTCTGCTCTTAATAAGCCAGATTGCAGCCTTGCCTACTAGGCTTGTAATTTCTCATGTCCTATGAATTGTACTGTAATTAGTTTTCGTTTTTTTTTATCCTTGGTTAGCTGTTTTACTAACAGTAAAATACTGTACAGCGTGATTGCATATTTACAAAATTATATTAAATCTAACTACAGCTTAATAGTTGCAATTTTATCATTTTTAATAATTTTAATTAGAATGTGTCGTCTTCTAGGCGCGATCCTCGTCTCAGTAAACACTATCAATTCGTATTCAGTTGCTATATCACTATTAACAAGATAATCTTCATATCTCTCGATTTTCAGCTGGGCAATGAATCATTCGGCAAAATAAATATTTATACGATCTAGGATGTATTGCCATTCTTCGGGACAGTAATGGAATACTTTATAGCAGTTTTAGGTTAACTATTCGTCTGACCTACATGAGGATGCCAGTTATATTAACGTAAATTCTCGAATTGTTATATTTTTTTAAAATATAACAGCTTTTGCTTCGTCTCGTAATGTAACTCTCGCTTGCGTGATACAGCATTTTTTATTGTTTTATACTCTAGTCAAAGCACTCTATAAAATAGCGTAACCTTCAATTATAGACCTTCATCTCTTACCATTTTTCCTTATAAGTATAGAGTGGGTTGGGGAAATGAATTTATGTTGGTAGGGGCCGCATAGGAAAGGGACATAGCCTCTTTCTCTTCACCATTTCTGTCGTGGATTTGGATGAGCAATAGTCACTTCGCTATAATGGCGAATTCCTGCGGCCGCTTGCTCGTTTTCAACTTTTACTATAAAAAAATGTACGCATTGACTACGTCAGTTTAAATTCAACATGAATTCCAGAGAGAGAACAAGAAGGGTCAGTTGGAAGTGACGCTATTGTACGCTTCGAGCGAGGACGGCCTCAATGACACCGTGCAGCTCACCGTGAACCGACTGCGCTGCAGCGTGCAGACCATGCAGGAGCACGAGCAGTATAAAGGTGAGTATACATTACTGCGACTAAGTGTACTGCTATAAAGGTGATGATTTATTATTGCTATTATTAATATAGATGTGCACGAGCAACGTAGTAAGGTACATTAGTAGGATAAAGATGGTCGTTATCTCATGTCCACACCAATTGTCTCGAGACCACTCGATTGCTTGTTCGACTAAGCCTTAGTCACAAACGCAGCCACGCTGGCCCAGTACGGAATGCTTGACATCATACTTTATTTGAATGTCTATGCAGAATATGTTCAGTTTATCGTCCTCTGTTTACTCCTGTTTATAACATCGGCTATAATAAATTACGCAAGGATTTGAAGCTTAATGAGATAGAGCCTAATGAGATCTATCATGGTTTCGAATACCACCATTCGATTGTACGCGTGGACCCTATTTTAACACAAGCTTTTTCAGTCTTACCAGGAATGGTTACTTATAGTTTAAATAAAAAAAATGGTGATGGTAAAATTAAATTGGATATAACATCGTCTACCGAATTAAACGATCCATAGAATTCCGCTATCCAATTCTATTAGCTTTATATTTAATCCCGTTTTATTTAGATTTTTAATCTAGGAGTGCTAATATCCTTAAGTGGTGTGAGGCCGGCGCCGTCATACTCGTTTTATAATAATTAATGTAGCAATTAAAAGTAAAGCTGCGGTTCGCCTCCGAGTATGACTTGCGCCACGTAAAAAGAACGCTGGATGAAAGTGGTGGCGGGTATGGTTGCGCAGTGGTACACTCACGCACGAAAATAATAGGCTTAGCTAATTATGTTGGTTAATGGTTGAATTATTGAAAAACATAGATATTAAATAGAATACCCAGCAATGGGCAGATAAGGGCTGACGACGATAATCATTAAATAAGAATAAAAATATGTTTAATTGATTGTGCAATTTGTATTTAAATTACTTAATTTAATTTTTAAAGTAATAAAACACTTTCCATTAAGTTGTAGTGTGTGTCGTCGCGATCAATATTTTTCGATATTTCGATAGTATTTACGTCATCAACGCGTATTTTGACAGCGCGGGAAGCCTAGGTGAACCGACGAGCCAATAGCGAGGCTGCAAGCTGGCGGCGCGTCACCCCCCCGCCGCGCGCTTCCTCATACAACTAAATAGTCCGATAAATCTCCTGCTGCGCAGCTTTCCGTCAGCGTTCTTTTTATGTGGCGCAAGCTATACTCATTACCATAGTTAATGCTTCATACTTTATACTGGCAATTTTAATACAAGCGAAAGTAATTCTAAGCATTATATACACATAATAATTATAAAAACGGCTTAATTCACGTGAAAATCGGTGTCGGTACTAGTTTATATCCCATCGGAGGCTCTACTAGACAGTGAGATGGGCTCGAAACTAGTCGGCACCGACACAGATTTACACGTGAGTTAAGCAGTTTTTTTAATACCGTAGTGAAATGACTAACGAAAGTTTTAATCATTTAATTATATACACATATTAACCTAGTATCGGAGACAGACCCAAATTAGATATGTACTTTTAAGAAATTTAGGCCTAATAAAAAGATTTTTTTTATAGAAATCTGTCTAATAATTACCAAAGCTTGTTAAAGTATTGTTTATTACCAAAGAGTACATATCTATTTAATCCTATGAGATTAAACCACACAATTTACTCCGGAATGATGTTGCTATGTGTATTAATGCCGGACGATTATCTTTGCTAATAATTAATCATGCAATCAAATAAAGCTTATTAATGTAGACTAGTACAGCGGATAACAGGTGAGTAACTCTGTTAGTCATTTTAAGCAAGATTTGTAAGCATTTGTTTCATCATCATCAACAGCCCTTGTCTGCCCACTGTTGGACATAGGCCTTTCCCAATGCCTTCCACAGTATGCGGTCCT
>JAODUI010000029.1:4087491-4099596 GCA_027563995.1 Papilio gigon | reverse complement strand
TGAAGTAATAATAAAAACAATGTTTCAACAAGAACGAAAATTTTTAGCTAATGTTATCTTGCTCGCATGCATCCCGGCCATTTATTGTCCATTTTCAAATTTTACATTTTATTCGTCCTCTTTACTATGAAACATGGTGATGCGTGCACGTGTGTGATAAGAAATATTAAGTGTGTGCATGTTTAGAGCAGTAAACGTGGTCTGGTCCACTGAACCTGGAGACACGTGGTGTATGTGCTGATGATGAGTCAAAAAACTTGGCAAAGATGAATAGAATATACTACTTATATAACGGCTTAACTCACGTGTAAATCGGTGTCAGTACCGACTAGTTTCGAGCCCATCGGAGGCTCATCTTTAGGGCGAGTGGGAACGGTACTATAGCGCGTTCGCGGCCCGTCGCTCACTGCTCGAAACTAGTCGGTACTGACGCCGAGTTACACCTGAGTTAAGCCGTTTTATAAGTAGTATAGTGAAATGTCTCACGAAAGTTTTAATAGTTTAGTTAGATAGGAGAAAACTGTATACAAGAATACCAGCACCCCAATCTCTGGCTCTTCGATTACGCGTGATAAACAAAACTTTTTGTTACTTTACTAATATTTCTTGTGGCCATTACTGGTGAGCTCGAAAGAGCTTGTGTTAGGATATGGTTCACGACAATAGTCGATTGGCCGAATTCGAACCCACGACTATTAGATCGGTAATGGGTACAATTTATGCTATTGGCGCTTTATTTTAAATTGAAAGATATATTTGATTATACGGTACTATTTGTGTATGCAGAATATGTCCGTCCGTCACAATACTACGACGTCATTGTGTTCGCGTCTGTTTGTCCAGGCAATGCGTGACGAATGTACAGGCAAGGTCATTGTTATTACTGTCAAATAAACAACAGCCGATACATCTAGTATTTAAACTGGATACAAATCAATCAAAGAACATTTCGAACGCTCACTAAACTAGCTTGGATTATGTTCAAAGTAAACGACCACTGAACTGATGTTATCGTGGTCAAACACTTGTTTACATCTAACTCGTAAAAAATAAGACTTCAATAAATTAAGTTTTTTCTTAGCCACTGAGCGAAATGGATTAAAAATGTTAATTGAAACCGCGAATACGCAACTACAGTTCGAAATACGATAAACATTTCGGCCGTTACAACGGATTATATTATTAAATTACGAGTACCCACATTCAGTCGTTTTTTCCCGTTGAACCGATTCATTTTATAAACTCAATCGGCCTAATGGGATAATAATTCCTCTCCAACCAGTAATAGGCTGCCGTGAGCCGTATCTTTTTTATCACCCATATATGGAAGTGACAAGCAGTATATGTTTTTAATATTCAATTCTCTTTCATATTCTTCATTACTGTAACATAAACGACAAGTCATAGTATGATCAACATATTAAGATCAATGTGGAAAGAATTTATTTACATAGTGAAATAAAAATCTTTTCATAAATATTCAAATTATTATTAATCGTTTAAAACTGATACTCCCTATAGTTTTGTTATTATGTATTTGACGTCAAATAAGGACCTTTTATTCGATATTTTCCACTTAAAGAATGCAATATATTTTCTTATTAATAAAGAAATTATTATATACTTAAATTAACAAATGTAACTACTTTATCAGTTAAGTGGGTAAAAATTTTACTAACTTATGTTCTCCTTGCTTAGGACAAGATTTAGGAAATATTAAACCTTCGTATGCCACTAGAGGTCGCTTTGGCAAATGATAGGATAGGGATCTTGTATTGTACCTGAAAAATACGTTTAATACGTCATATTAAACTTTAAATTTTTAACATGACAATTGATAACAGAAGAGCTGCGTAAAGATTACCACATCCAACATACGAAACACACGACAGATTGCAATTACCTATCTAAGCCCCATCCAATTGCGATAGCGGGGAAACCTTTTTCATTGATAACAAATTTGTGCGACACGAGCGAAATGGGCGACCATCCGATGCAATTATTAATCATAGAGGTAATAACTTGGACTGCACCTAAAATAAAATTTTATCAAATCATCATTCAGCAATGCACAGAAGATAAAAAGTAAGCTATTGATTGGATGAATTACTTCTTAAGTTACATTATGTTTAAAATTTTTATTTAGTTGGAACAATCGATAAAAATAACACTCCTTTTCCCTTTAACCTTTATTCATTCAGCAATGCTCAGAAGATAAAAAGTAAGCTATTGATTGGAAGAAATACTTGTTAAGTTGCATTGTGTTTAAAATTTTTATTTATTTGAAACAATTGACAAAAATAACACTCCTTTTCCCTTTAACCTTTATTCATTCAGCAATGCACAGAAGATAAAAAGTAAGCTATTGATTGGAAGAAATACTTGTTAAGTTGCATTGTGTTTAAAATTTTCATTTATTTGAAACAATTGACAAAAATAACAGTCCTTTTACCAATGTTATAAAAATGTCTGCGCGTTTTGTCGCGATTACTATAGGACGGGTGTATCAGGCTGCGGCGGACGTAGGCGACAGATTCCGTTTCCCACCACTTGTCGCTGCAGTAGGAAATGTAAGCGGACCTCTCTGTCACCATGCTGGTCTTGTGATGACGAGCCAGGCACGAGCCGGCAGCTATCAGCCAGTAGCTGTTTATAGCGGCAGCGTCGCAGTAAATCTATAACGTACGAACTAATTATTTTTTTACCGGGGTCGCGTTTATGATAAAACTATTTCTAATATTTTTCTATTAACGCGACATTAATGCAAAAGGTCAATATTTTAATATAAATAACTTATCTTAATACAAAATTTGATTCATATAAGGTAGTTTCAAAATTCCAAATTTTTAACCTTTTTTCTATTTTTTATTTTTAATTTTATGATTACATGCTAATTTTAAAGGGTCACCTAGAAGGTTTTTTTTTGTGAATGTTAGTATGTAAATTGAAAATACTCACAGATAAAGGTTCATAAATATAAGCCGCAATGTAGGGAAATTTAGACCAAACGTTAGGCGTCCTCTTGCATACGGCAGAATTCGTGCTAACTTCATTCTTAGCATTTGCATTTAAAGAAAGTTTTTCATTTGTTTTTGTTTTGTACGTATCATTTAATATTGTCTGTATTTTTTTTAATAAAATACCGGGCTCTTTTAAAAATGGCGCAGGATTGTGAAGACTATTTAATATGTATAGCGTTTGGTTTTGTTCTATATCGTTAGTTACAATTTGAGTCTTATTTTCGCAGTCATTATTAGAACTTACTGCTATTACATTTGGTAATAAATCTTCGATAATTTTTGTTGATGGTTCAGTATTTTTGTCGTACATTTCAAAGAACTTTATTCTATCGTATATTGTCGTTGTTTCTGTAGTCGATAGTACTTTGTTTGTGCTCGGTCGTATCAGTCTATTAAGAGGGTCGTTAAAAAATATACTGAACCATTGTGAATCGTTATTATTGTTTCTTGCTATCCTTTTATTTGAAATCATCGCTGAAGTATTCATTAAACTACGTAATTGATTGGTTTCGTTGGAGTCGAGATTTCTATAATTCTTGTTTAAATTCAAATAAAAATTTGCTGAATCTACATTTTCTTCTTTAATGTTTTTATTGTTTAAATGAAAAGCAAAGATTGGTCGTCTTATGATTCGAGATTTCATTTTATCTCCAACTTTACTTTGCTGTTTATTTTCAATTTTAAGATCATTTGCTTGTGTATCGGTTAGTAGATTGGAGATATCTTTTTGTTTTCTTAATTCTTCCAATTTGTCTAAATAATAAAATTCAATACCACTAGGTGTGGTGCCTGAACTCTGGTTTATGCATTGGTTTGATGTATAAAGTACTGTGGTTAAAACAGGATCACTGGCAGTCATTATTTGTTGACCCGTAGTTAAAGCATCGACGTCTAAAAAAATTTTCGTCTTCCTCCACAAAACATTTACTATTTCATAGTGCCTTCTACTTACTTTATCAACTGTTGCAATGGTTAAAGGTACAGTGCTGGTATGAATTGTATCTTTTCTTTCAGTAATATCTCTGTAGTTATATTTTCCTAGAGAGTCGATGTAAAACTTGCTACTGCCTTCCAAAGAACAGATTAAAGGAGCTAAATATATTGTTTGAAGAATATAAAACATTTTAAATATGTATTTTTTTGTGAATTCATCAACATATGGTTATAAATTTCCACATAACTGAACGACAAACAAATATTGTAAGTCACATGGAAAATAACATTTGTAGAGAAAAACTTTTAGATTTTATTTTTAACAAATTTATGACATCGACAAATAGTGACACGACGAAGTATGACAGTGGCAGATATTTTACGTCACGGTCGGTTTGTTTTGACGGGCTGATATAACTATGAAGTCATGTTTCACTACGTACATTTTCATATTGTTTGAATTCACAAAAAATACAGTAAAAATTTCGATACAAATATAAAGCAATAAATAATAAATCTATAAATTATATAATAACACATTTCAAAAGATGAATGTTAAAGGAGTTTTTATATGATTTAAATTTAAAATTTGACGTTATTATTATGTCAATATTGGAAATGATTTAATTGGAAAAATTAAGAACTGTTTAAATTGGTATTTTAAAATTATTATAGTCACATTGTTGGATTTACCAAAATTATCATTTAAAAATAAACGAATTATTACAAAATTACTTTAATACAGTTAACAAAAATTCACAAGAATGAATTCCGTACCAGTCGCGTTAAACAAAGCCTCTATGCGAAAATACGAAGATCTGGAAATCCCTTGCGAATCCATTTTGTCGACTTACGTCTGGGTGGACGGGGGCGGGATAAACATGCGATCAAAAGACAGAACATTTGATTTTATTCCTAAAACACATAAAGGTATTTTTTTATTTAATATGTGACACAAAATATCAACCGATATTAGTTAATTTACTAATATTCCATTAACACTCCAACTAAGCTTTAGGCTTGTGCTAGGGTACGGTTTACGATAATAATGGAATGGCGGGATTCGAACTCTCGACCATGTTGTCGGAAATCCATATCCTTATTGATTAAGATATTGTCTCTTAAATAATGTGACTATATAATATGATTTATAATTATGCCCGTCTATTCAACTGTCGGCTATAAGTTCAAATCCATCGCTGCATTTAGATAACTGTTTATGTTTCGTAAATTTTGCACGTTTACTTTAAACTAAAGCTACAATAACTTTAATTTTGTGACGGTTAAATTATCCCTTTATTAGTTAAAATTTACTTTCAACAGATTCCTTAGTAAGAAATAAACTTTGAACTAATTTTACGTCTTTAATATTTTTTCTTCTTATAGATCTGCCTATCTGGTATTTCGACGGCAGCAACACGGCACAAGCTAATTTTGATAATTCCGATACTTTTATTTTCCCTGAAGTTATTTATCACGATCCTTTCAGACGTGGTAACAATATCATAGTACTGGCCGATACTTATCAGCACAACTACGAACCCACGGGTAAGTTTTATACAAATAATAAAGCTTTATATGAAGTCCATGAAAGTGTAACAAGTTAGAAAACTAATATTTTATTGTCAAGATATAACATAGTATTATAATTTCACAAAACATCATTATTCCATTTTACTATTTTAAACGTGAAAATAACGTCTTGTAATACATTTGTACAATTTATTCTAAGGTTCAAATCATCGCAAGAATTGTGTAATGATATGTGAGAAGGGGGAGGTGGAAGAGCCTATGTTTGGATTTAATCAAGAGTTTTTTCTGACGAATTCTGACGGCCGGCCACTCGGTTGGCCGCCTGGTGGTTTTCCAGCGCCTCCTGGACCTTACTACTGCGCTATTGGAGCGAATAAAATTGTAGCCAGAGATCTTATGGAAGCTTTCTTCAGGTACATTAAAGCTTATAACCTACGGTATAGCTTAAAGTTTTTTGCTAGTATAAAATTATGTTATAATACCTTAATTACAAGTAAAGAACTTTTAAATTTAACAAGATCGAATGTTATAGATGTTGTCTCTTTGCGGGTGTAAAATTGAATGGAATGAATCCAGGAACAACTCCTTCACAGTGGAATTTCCAGGTTACATTTTAAACAATTTTAAACTTTGTAAGACGTTCTCGGAAAGATTTGATGACTATATATACTTTATCAGTAGTGCTGCACGGGACTCTTGTTTTTAAAAAAAAGCACTGTTATAATTCCTATTACTGTGATCCAATCATCGTCTCTTAAAAAATAAAAAGTAGTAAACAATGGTCGTCATTACCCAGGTGGGTCCTAGCCCCGGTATCCGCGCGGCGGACGACTTGTGGATGGCGCGCTATATCCTGGCCCGTCTCGCGGAAGAGTACGGCACTGTCGCCACATTCGACGCCCAGCCCGTACCCGACTGGCCCGGAAATGGGACTTTTGTGTACTTCTCAACTAAAGATATGAGAGAAGATGATGGTATTCTGTAAGTCGATTGTTTATACGAAAACTTGGTAACATTGGTGACTGAGCTATAAAATATCTTCCTCCCTTTGTGACTCCACGAGGCGCAAATAGTTATACTGATTTTGTGTTAAATAATTTGTATTCTTCCGTCGTGTTATATTGAGGACTGCAAGTAGTAAATAATGTGTTTTTATTTATAGCATCAGTTAATTAGGGAATTTTCATTGAATAGTGAAAAAATATGCTAACAAATAGCGTTGATTATCTTGCAGTGTGATCGAACGTGCCATTGACAAATTATCGCGTCGCCATGGGGTTCATATAAACGAGTACGATGCTCACAATGGCGCCGATAATGCTCTCCGGTTGACGGGGAAGAACGGTTTGCCACATCTACGCGACTTCACCGCAGGTGATTTATGATATACATTGTACGTGCAAGTGTCAGACATTGATGGGCTGAGTATGAATAATGATGTGATATGAAGTTAATGAAGAAACATTCTAAAGTGAAAAGTATTTTACAAACTGTGCTGATACAGCTTTAGTGAAGTGTTAGGGCATAAAGCTTTTAACATGGAAAAGCTTTTAAAATATAAATAAAAGCTATAAGTGCTTAGCAAAATTTAAACCCTAACAAAGACAAATTTCTGCCCCGTCTAAGATTGTATAAGATGAAATGACTTTGCATATTAAATTATTTAATATTATAATATTATTCTGTAAGCTATGTAGTTATTTTGTTACATGTTTGAACTGCGTTGCAGGTGTGGCGAACCGAAGTTGTTCAGTGCGTATTCCCCGCCAGGTGTCTGAAGACAAACGCGGCTACCTGGAGGACCGCAGGCCGGCCGCCAACGCAGACCCTTATAGAGTGATCAGCATAATGCTCAGGACGTGTGTTTTTGATGAATAATATTGTCAGTACAATTGTTTTGTCTCCGTTTCTTGTCATCCAGTTATTAAATAGATTTAAATATCTTTTTTGTTTAGATTTTATTCAGTGTCGTGGACCTTGAGGATTATTTTTTATCTTAGAAATATGCAGAATATAAAAAAAAGTAAATGACTTTTTTTAATCAGTTTATTTTCTTATACTTACTCTGCTGGCGCAGCGACCCGAAGTGGGTCTTGATTTTCTATAACAAAAATATTTTTTTTTAATACAGTAGGATTTCATGGCCGTCACACTAATTTTCTATATATTTTATATTGTATAATGTCACCCATTCGAGTCTCTTGGATACAACAAAGACTAATATGTCATACAAGGGTCCTGGTCATCGAAATCCGCTATTGTGACCGCGATGAAATGACCTTAATATGTCTTTAAGGCAAATAACTGATAAGTTATAAGCATTAATTTTGCAAACAACGGGTGTTCGAGTGAGAAATTGAAACAAATGTGGGTCGTTATCGCCGCGCCGGAGGCGTGAGAATAGACACGATTAAGTGCGACTAATTGAAGGGCAGGAGTCAGTGTGATAAATCAGAAAGTTTGATTCAGTTTTGGTGATAAATTGCTTAGTTATGATGTCACTCTAATAAATTGCGTTTATGTCCTTGTGTACTTGCATCATAATGATATCTCATCATCATCATCATCATCAACAGCCTTTGTCTGCCCACTGTTGGACATAGGCCTTTCCCAATATCTGTTATAAACTAAAAATAAAACTGCTAACACTCACGTGTTCATCCGATGTAGGCATTGACTAGCTTCTAGGCAATCGGAAGTTTTTCTTCAGAGTGATTGCCGAGACTAGTTGGTGCCGTGACCGAACGTATACGCGTGCGTTACTCGTTTCACTTTTAGTTTACAATAAAGTCTTAAGAATAATATCCGTTACATAGTAGTATATGTCGGATAGAGCGGGAGTGTGGCAGAACAGATTTTGGCAACGGTGCGCTGTAAAAACGGCGATCAATCCGTTGCATTTTTTTTGTGTTCCTCCAGGTGTTGATTTTATGATGTCTAATTTTAACTGTTTTATATCGAGACCTTGGTGTTTAATAATAAAAGTAACAGATCATCATGTTAAATACTAACCAACATTCCAACCTACCAACATTTCAATCTACCAACATTCCAACAAAAATATAATGTGTTGTATCAAGTTAATCGTTGATGTTGGATGGTTGGTATATTGGAAGGTGTCTGACTGAATGTTCGACATTTAAATATATCACATTATCATGTTAATTTGTAAACTACTTCGATTTTCTATTGTTTCTTAGTTATGGTAACAATGTAAATGACAACAGACACGGCCAAGCTCTCGACTTAATAACGTTCGTAGCACCTGTAACTGAACGAGCAATTAATTTTAATTAAGGCTTCTATTTCCGTCGGTTATCATGTACGCACGCCTCGTGGTGATTTATTACTTAATGAATCTGTATTTAGCACAAATATAGTTTATTTTATTGCCTATCAAAATACATATTTTATTAAAGTTATTTTTAGAAAATTAAATATTAAACACGTAAAACTGTAAAATAGTGTTTCATATATGAAAATAAATTTGTTGACCCGAAAATTTTCTTATATACCATTTTCTCAACCCTATTTACGTTGTTACGGCGACAAATAGTTCAAGCCTTTTTGTTTCACCTATGAAAATAGGTTACTGTCTAAAACGTAGCTGTATTTTATAGTACACAAAATTTTCGTACATCTTGCATGTTTTCTGTTTTTTTTATACAGATTTTTTACATTAAAATAATTTTGAATTCAGGAAGAAGCATTTATTTTTCAATAAATTATCTTTGATTAATCAAATGTAAGGAATCGTCTGAGCAATCGAATATCGAAGGGAAACAAATTTGAGAAGAAGAAGCCGAACGAATTATATTACGATTTAATCAAGTCCCTATAGGATAAGAACGTGAAAATTTATTGAAAATTTGCGACGAATTAACAAAATATATGATTACCAGTATAATGGGACCTGTACATAAAAAAACAAAGCTAAAATTTAGCCATATAATATTATATAACTAAAATTAGCCAATGCCAGTACTTATATGACGTTTATTTTACCTAAAAAAAACATAAAACTGAAAACACGATCATCAAGGTAATTATTTGGTATTTCCATTAATCTACGTATATACATCTACCTCGGTTTCGTTTGCAATTTCCGGCGCCACTGTATAAGCGATATTTATCACTGTCCGCTTCGCTCGAACGTCAATTTTACGAGTTAATTTTACGCCTTGTGAAAGAAAATACCAATAAGGGAGCCATAAAGCTAGTATCGCTGTAAGTCGATATGTTGCACGCATTACCTCTTATATTGTTATAACTATTTTATCGAATATTCACTTTGGATTTATTTTGAAAAAGGAACGGTCACATTTAAATAAAATAAAAAAATATGCCAGTATAAACTTTGAAGCATAAATGTTTTATTTAGTTGGAAAAACAAAGTTTAAGTGGAAGGATGCATGTTTTTTATTACACATCTGCAGAACAACTAACTCTAGCTGAAATTTGACACATATGTAGAACATAGTTTGAACACATGAGGTTACTGATTTAGGCTTTTTCTTCTGCGCGGACGGAGTCGCGCCCTAAAGTTAGTATATAATGACAATGATATGTGTGTGAAGTGCTAAGCTTTTAAGTTACTTGGTTTCAAACCACAAGGTTCCCAGATTCGATTTGTTCTAATGAAATCAAATAATTAAAGAAAGTTAACAAGTACCAATTTCAAGTTTTGAAACTTTCTACTGAAATTTTGCACCCTTCGTGTTGTTTGTTAAGGCCGTTGATAATAGCCAATTAATTTGTTTCTGAGGGAAACGGAAGATTGCAAACATTTTGAAATAGGCGATTTGATAGCACTTAAAGAAATATCAACATTAGATCGAATTTAATTAAACTTCAAAGGTTATTTACTTCTTAATTACATATTTGCTTTATTTCCCTACATTTATTAACATTTTTTATAAATTAAATTACGAAATAAAATTACCTTTATCTATTTGTCTATGAAAAATATTCCTTAACACTTATATAACAGCAAACGTGACTTCGCTTTGGAATTTCAGTAGTGATTATAGCTTATATTGCTTCTAGATAATATTTCTAAAAATAAGCTAGATTCGAATGAATTAGTGTACATTATGATGGACTTACTATCTAATTGTAAAAATATGAAATGCTAAATTTTTATTAAATGAACAGAACAAAGTAATCCGTGAGTGCCTTTTTTTTTGGGAAAAAAAAGGCTAAAGAATTTTATTACGACGCGACCGAGTCAATTTCATTTGTTAAATCGGTCCGGGATAAAATTTGGTATCGATTTCGAACCTAGAGTGTGTTCGTTGGAACAATTGACGGAATTAAATCGAAAACCAAAGTTATCCAATGATAATGTTAATCCCCAGGGCACTGTCACATATCCAATTATAGCCCTTTTTCTTTTCTGTGTGTGAATGCTCTTTTTGTCTGCAGACTTTATTGAAGTACAAGAATATGAATGGAGATGCATAAAACTATTTGTATTATGTTCATTCCTTTTAATATTTTTTTTTTTTCATATTTATTTATTATCAAACACTTCGATGTACCGACTAGTTTCGTAAAAATATCCAACAAAGATGTGTAAAAAGTTTCCTTTCATTCATTAAATAATTGCACGCAAAATATTATTTACATTACGATACTTTGCAACGAAAATGATAGATTTATGTCATTGATGTTATAAAGTAAAAAAAAATAGGTGTCGTAATAATAAGAGCAATAAATGTGGTGAAAACGCTGACCCAAGCAATATGTAATAATGTTCGAGAAACAGTTAACAGTTAAATTGTGGAATTTTAAGGTTTTCACTCGATTAAGTTTCCCGTCAAACTGAATAATT
Source organism: Papilio gigon (assembly GCA_027563995.1). Taxonomy (NCBI): domain Eukaryota; kingdom Metazoa; phylum Arthropoda; class Insecta; order Lepidoptera; family Papilionidae; genus Papilio; species Papilio gigon. The sequence goes on along the minus strand of JAODUI010000029.1, from coordinate 4,088,277 downwards.
CGATTTCAGTTCTTTACTTTGTACTTACTTATTTTTATTACAGATTTTTTTTTACTAAAAAGTAAAACTTTGTAACCAGTAGTAAATTATAAAATTTAAATTCAAAAGAATTAAATATAATTATCGTTTGTAAAATCTGTTACGTTTATTATATAGATTAGAGTAAGAAGGCAAACCTTTCTTATCATGAAAAAATCTTTTCGGTGTTTCTAAACATAAAACGATGTTGTTACAACCTTTAACAAAAACTCTATAACTGGAAGTAGGTTAACGAGCTGTGCATGTACTCGGGTTATGTTTCCTGTCGCCATTTATTTCCGTATCAAGACATCGTAGGCGCCGTGGCTTTAACATGATTAGTGTGAACTTGGAATGAAAATTCTAAATGAGGTGGCTTTGTATTATGGCTCTCTTTGTTTAGGTCGTTTTATTGCTGTAATTTATAACGTCACATTGGATCACAGTGAAAAGGAAGTAGCTGAACTTTAAGTTTAAGTTCGGATAAGTTTTAATCAAGTTGCACGTTAAGTAATCACGGTACATCGTTTGTTTTACTTTTAAAGCTATAGTTCTTAATTAAAGTTAAATTTTTATAAACAGTTTTTAAATAATTAAATTGGTGAAACGCGCCCGTACCGCGCCCCTCGTACCTCACCCCTCCTCCCAGGGACATCGCGCCACGCGCCTCGCCCCGCCTCCAAACATCACGCCACTGCGATCCCGCGTCCCCGCTCCGCGCCTCGTACACCCCGCGCCCTACTCGGGACTTTCCCGTATCGCGTCTCC
>JAODUI010000029.1:4062208-4087391 GCA_027563995.1 Papilio gigon | reverse complement strand
AAGATGAGCCCCCGATGGGCTCGAAACTAGTCGGTACTGACACCGAGTTGCACGTGAGTTAAGCCGTTTTATAAGTTGTATAAGATTTCCACTTTTTAATGTTAGCAGATTTTCGTTAATCGCCTAAGATTTCTTCTACCGTTCTAACTAAGCTTTAGGCTTGTGCTAGAATGTAGCTTACAAAATTCGAAAGGCGGGATTTGAATTCTCGATCGGAAATCCGTGACGTTAACCAATAGACTATTACCGAGTCAATAGATGGCAGTACTATCCAGTGAAATATGTTGTAAAAAAAATTATTAACAAAAATTTTTAAGAACTTTATTCCCATGAATCTATCGCCCGTTTTAAAAATTTTATAATAGACGTAAGTAAAATTAAAGAAATTAAAGAATGCTTCTTACATTTAAAATTTTTAAAGTTTGAAACTTCTGAAGCTGTTAAAACGGACTACAAGATACAGAAAGCAGCTCGGGGACATAAATTTTAATTAAAAGTAAAACATGGTCATACTCGAGCCAGGCTACGAAATGAGAAATTATTTTTATGTTAAACTAGCCGTCCACGATTTATGTAACTTTAAAAAATATAAATTAAAATAAGAATACTGAAACAATAGAGTTAAAAACCGAACTCTAAAAAATCTTTAACTTACATTATTAAATCGGCAATTTGTAAAATACTGTAATACAAAAAGGAGATGTGGCAAAAGCTGGCCAGTGTCGCTAGTGCAGGGACGTCCAAAGTTACCCCTGTGTTGGTTTTCAGCTGGCACATTCGCTATCGTCTTGCGATGTTTGTAAAACATATTCTGAGTCTAAGCCGTCTTATTTTATCTATACCTACGACCATAGTCAAGAGAATATAACGCACCATAAAATTTTATCTCCATCGAACGCTTAAACCTTTACAATAACAGTAAAGTCGACCGTAAACTGAGGTAATCAATTATTTATATCATTGAAGATTCGAACAGCAAATGCTATAAATTAGGAAGCGAAGTATTTCCATTAATTAAACCTTCTGCAGTAAGTTAAGGGAGATACATTTTTGTTATTATTGGAAGTTAAACATTTAAGATGGTTTTTAGAATTAATAATGACTTCAAGAAGTAAGTTTAATAATGTAAGACATTTAGTTATTTTTATATAAAATTAAAACCAATAGCCTAATTGTTCACGAACTACTGATCTAGCGATCGTGGGTTCGAATCCAACCATTTAACTATTGTCGTTAACAATACCCTGACACAAGCTTTTTAAGATTACATGAGATAGTTACAACACGTATAAGTATTAGTAAATTAACAGAAATATAATAATTCTTTTAAGAATTTGAAAAAAAAAGCAATAAAAGAACTCTTGAAGAGTTATGCTCGCCTGTACTTATTGTTCATATTTCTTCTGTTATGTCTTACTAAATTTTTTTGTTGTTTGTTTGTGTACAAATTTTTAAATGCTATCGAAAATGTGGTATTGTAAAAAAAAATATAATAATCTAGACTTGATTGAGAAGTCCTCAATTGAATAAACTAGAACTTCATTGAATCGTAGAAAGATATTACACTGATTAACATTAAACTTTATTCCTTTGACTTAAGTTACTTTAACTTAGTGATTGGATTATATGAAATCAAATCCTTTAACGGACAAAACTTGTTTTGTAATTTGATTCCAAAATAACTTTTGTGTAATGACTTATTCGTTATTACTTTTTTTTTTTGGAAATCTACTAATATTTCTTGTAACCATTCCAGATAAGTTTTTTTATGAAGTCTAAACTAACGCTTGATCATGATTTTAGCCGATGCCAAGTGATGTGCTCGAAATATGGTACCTGCTAGTTTAGTAAGTGCCTATTCACTCTTCTCTTGAAGGCCCCTAAATCGTACTTGGACGGAAACACTGACGCCGGCATCTTATTCCACTCCGTTTAAAGGTCGTACTAGGATTTGGTTCACGACAATTATCGAATAGTTAAATAATTAACTACCTACTGAAATAATAGGTAACTACCTAGTTTCCATTATTTATCTCTAACTATAATAACCTGAAGGTGACCAAGGTTACTGCACCAAGAATAGAAGACCTATAACAGGGGGTACATTAAAAAAAAATCGAAGGGTGGGATTTGAACTCACGACCGCGAAATTAATATGAATATATGTACACATGTCTCTGCGTGTGTACATTTATTTATCTATTTATATATGTGCACCAATTTTTGCCAAATGATGATTTAGCTTAAAGAGCAACATTAACCTAAAGGCAACTAAGGTTGCAGCATACGACAACAGTAAGTGCCCACAGAGCCCCTACTCGGGGGTACAAAGAAATCACGACCGCTGGTTCGGTAGTCGATACCCTTAGACTACTAGAACGATATAGAAGGTAAATTAACCAATGATGAATAATAATCGATCAAAATAAATGCATGTTTGCGTACTGTCATTAATAACGTAACATATGATTTTTTTTATCAACTTGTAATATCAGCGTGCATCATACAATGGCTTATGGAATCGGTTTCGGGAGTGTTTTATTTTTGCCTAGTTACCTCATTGTGAACTTATATCATTTGCTTGTTATTGTATAGACGAATTCAATTAAAATGAGAAATTATATTTACACATATCGGCGAATAACATCGTTTATTATCTAAAGGTTGTATATGTGTATTGTAATGTATATTTTCAATAGGTCTCCGATCACAGCCTTATAATAATTAATTCCATAAAAAAAACAACAAACTGCCGAATTTCGATATGCAGCCACATCCCCTGCGAAAAGTTGTTATGTGCTATGGAAAATCTTTTAAAGCGTCAATAGCCTTAAGGTTAAGGGTACGGACTATCGATCTAGCGGTCATAGGTCCGAATCCTGTCATTCAACTACTGTCATGAACTATATCCTGGCACAAGCTTATTGAAGCTTACCTGGAATGGTAATAAGAAATATTAGAAAATTAACCAAAGTGTAGTAATATTTTTTAAAGAAAAAAACCTAGACTTATTTAGTATCTATTATATTATCTCGGTAATGATATGTTATGTGTCGAAGTCCATATTAAAGAAAAGTTGGAGAAACAATTGCGCAATATGTCAAGTCACTCGTATCGCATTTCCAGTTCATTGAGTTGTTCCAATCCAGAGGTCGAGTCCGAAAATCAGTTCGGAAAACATTTTGTCTTATTTGTGGCTACGAGCAATTTAGATTCATCCATACTTATTCAAATTTATCCAGTTTATATCTTTCTTTTAAAATTATTAAAATTGAAATGTTGGTACGACTGTATAAAAACATATTTCGCGAACATGCTGTATGTATGCTTTTTTGACTATCATTATATCTAAATTTGTTCCAGGTGATCTCTGAAAATTTTACAAGGCTTTTACTGGAAGGTATGCGAAACAACTTAAGTTTTTTTTTTTTTAATTCTACCGCAACTCAGTTGTGTGCAATCGTTTGCAAAGTCATAAATATTTGTTTCATCGGCCTATATATGTACTAGTAAAACTTATTCAAATTTATCAATGCCTTACGCATACTCTGGAAGGCATTAGGTAAGGCCTATGTCCAACACTGGGTGGACAAGCTGATGATGTTCGGTATACTTCGTTTGTTTCCAAGATTAAAATGTCTTTGAAAATTTGCCCCGTTTTATTGTAATTGAACGAAATCTTTAATGTAAAGGAACTTGCTTGCCTTTTCTTAACATAACTGTCAGGAATAATTGGATCAGTTAATTAAAATGTTTTTCCAGTAAGCACTTTCCATTCCATTCACGTCTTACTTACTAATAACCTTGCTTTGTCTTACAAATTAAAACGGACAAAACCAGTGCCAATTTTAGAAATGAATTAATATAATCTATTTCTTTATATATAGAATTATTATTTATACGAAATATAAGTCTAATTAATTCGAAATTTCATTTAATTTTATTATTCATAGTAGGAAATCTGATTTCCGTTTACGTCACCTCATAAAAGTTTACGGAAATTAAATTTCTAATTAATATAACTGCTGTGAAATTAATTAAAATTCATCCTTATTAACGTAATTTTTAATTATTTATATAATTTTTACCTTTAGACAGTGTAATTTGTAATCTTCGACGCGGCTGAACTGATTTTATCAGAACTTTTTCTAGAAACATCTGATGTATGCGGGAGTTATTTTTTTTATTTAAGTTCACGCTGACAAAGTCGCCAGCGAGCTTCAGTAAACAATAATACTATCCAATAATAGAAGCGCCAGTAGCCTAATGGTTAAGGGTACAGATTTGCGATCATGTGGTCAAAAATCGAACCACCATTTGACTCTTGTCGTGGACTATATCCTAGCACTAGCCTAGACCTTAGTTGGAGTGATAAATGAAATGTTAGTAAATTAACAAAAAATTACAAATAATTTATTTAAAACAATTATTATCATTATTTACTAACATTTACAATTTATGTACAAAATGTGTTTAATTCACCAGTACGATTACTTTAAAATATCCAGTAATTCACCTTAACACAACAAAAAATAAACAACCTTTGACACAGAGATATTACCAAAATGTAACCGTGCAAACTAATCCTATGTAATGCCTTGTGAAGCATTTGGTTACGTACATTGCTAAGTGTTATGTAAGCTAAGAGGATTTGCTTCTAAGTCTGTAACAATAATAGTACGATAGGAAGCTCTTTAGCCTATTTGGTAGAGCTTTGGAAAGTAAACACAAAAGCTTGTTCTAGAATATATTGGAAACGAAAGCTTTTGTGTTGTAACATTAATGTGCAACAATGTATTCTTAGCCGGCACAAAGAAGGGACTGTCATCGGTTTGAAATTTGTTAACATACATGTATATATGCATATGTATATAAACTAATGCAAATGTATATATAAATATAGATAATGTTGTGTATGTATGTATGTATGTGTGTTGCATGTTTGTGTATTGTATGAGTCAGTAATAAAATAGCTATCGAACAAATTTTTGACGTTTATGTTATGAACAATATGGCGAAGCGATTCCTAAATCTATTTACGAAATTGAAGATTCTTTGCCGTGTATTTTGTTATCAAAATTCCGTTTTTTTTTTCAAATAAAACTGTTTTGTTACAAATTTTTAACAGTTGTAAAAAAACGAATGAGATGTATCAATATATTTTTGATGATTTCTAAAATTAGAAGAAAAATAAACTGGTATTCTTTTTATCTAAGATTGGCACGTTGCCAGATTAAACGATATTTAACAAACGGGATAACGAAACAATGGAGGAACCATTTTAATAAAGGCACCTTCTTTTGTCCGTACGTGATCTTATTTAATTAAAAATACACGCCATAAAATTGAGGCATAGAAACTTTTCAATTTTTTTTCTGCGCCCTATGAAATCCTGTTCAATTGTGACGACCATGTTCGATGAGGTCTTGAAAAATTTCCCCTTAAAAACGTAATCAAATCTCAATCGGGATTAATGTAGTTTATAAAAAGCTATATTTTTAATCTAGACATTTATTTAAAACTTAATGATATCATCGTTTTATGTTTAAGGATTATTTTTTCAATCAGACTTTAATGTTTCGCCAAAAATTAATCTTTCTACGTAATTAACTTTAAAAGCGACACGAAAAATGTATAATATTTTTTGTATGAAACGGTTGGAATTTTAGTCACGTTATATATTGAAAACCATGACACGTTTCACTGAAGTTTCGAAAAATATTTACATGCCAATATTAAATTCATAGGTTCCCACAGAAAAAAATTAGCATGAAAAGTTGAATGTACGAAAAAGATAATTATGGAATATTTTAAATTAAAAATCTTTTCACATTTTTTAAAGACAAACATTGTGCAAAATAGTTATTAAATTTTAATATGTGTTACAATATTTCTGAAGCTATCTATCTACAATATTGTGATTTTTAAAGGGTTTAACTGAAATTCACATATACAGATTAGCTCATCCCGTGAGGTTAGTGTGTTACTCAGAATTTATGTTACATGTAATTATGAACCCCTACCATCAGTACATGTTTACTATTTTAATATTGAAATATGTGCTTTTAGGATTCAACTATCGAAAAGCGAAGGTCGTTACAGCTTCAGTAGGTAAGCGCGTTTATGTTAATAATTTACATTTATTACAGAGCTGTGATGTTAGGATTTTGATATAGAATTTATTTATGCTGTAAATATTTGAATAACGATAATATTGTTACATTTAGGTGCATTACCGAACCTATTTATAATTTTCCGCGTCTATTTGTGTCCAGTATGTCTGTCAATATATTAAGAAAAATAATTTGTGCGCGCATTTGAACGAAACGATTTGAATGATGGTGCGCATCAAAGGAGTGAACAAGATGGCGTCAGTGTTTCCGTCCAAGTACTATGTGACGGTCTTCACGAGTAGAGTGAATAGGCACTCACTAAAGTGAGAACCATCTTTCGACCACAGCACTTGGTATTAGGTTGGATCGTGGTCAAACGTTAATTGAGTCATCATAAAAGAATACGTTTGGTTTTTTTACTCGACTTACGTATCATTAGCATCTTATCAGCAATACGTCGCCCACTGCTGGGCGTAGGTTTCCCCTAAAGTTCGCCACGACGATCCTCGGCTACCATCATCCAGGATACTTCCTCATACTTGACCAGATCATCGGTCCATCTTTCGGTAGTACTCACTCTGCGTCGACCTGTCCGTGGTCGCCATACCAGGGCTTTCGACTTACGTGTACGAGATTACAATTCTGTGTTTTATAGAAAATGTCTTTTTTAAAAGTCTCGCCTACAATGAGAATAGACACTGAAAGTAAAATACAATCCCGAGCCGCTACTTATTGTCGCAAACAATAGAACGTCGCTGGAAAGCAATTACGTTGGTCGCAATGTATTTATACATTTATTGTGAAAAGGCATTGAATTCTTTTACTTAAAAGTACGGAAACGCTAAGTTTATTAGTATTTACTTATACTTATACAGCTAAGAATTTTATTTTATTGCAGTTTTTTTCCCGTGATTGCGTTCTTGTAGAATTAAAAAAATAGTAAGTAGCCTGTGAGCTATTTCTGATAGAAATCTATCTACGACAAATTTCATTTCGATCCGATGACCATGTTAAAGGAACCTGCTATTAAGGACCATATTAAACCATCTCCGCTTACCATAATTACGTCTTAACATAAGAAATATTTAACTAAAAACTTGAAGACACATTTAAACTTAGATTTTTTAGCAGTTTTGTTTAATTTACTTTAGTGTTCTAAGCATTAAGTAAATTAACACGATGGTTTTACAATTATAATAAATACCTACATATTGTACTGACAATGTTCATATTTCATTATTGTTATTACATTAGTTTTGTGCCCACTCGATCGCCACCCCACTACGACCACGCAACCAAACAGCCGAGAAGTGGCAGTGTTTCTACGTCTAGTCCGACGTCATCATTATCACCCTTTGTTTACCCACTGCTACCCCATTGCCTTCTACAGTACGCGATCCTTTGCCTTCCGCATCCAACTGAAATAAATCGCTACGAAATCTGTGTATATTAAAAAATAAAACAAGGAACAAAATCTACAAGTTTAATTCTTATTTAAAAAGTAAATCAACTTTTATCACATCACATATTTGATAATTTAATAAATACTATGAGATACGAGACTGACTAATTTACACTTTATTATCACATAGCGCGTCTGTGAATTCTACGACGTTGCTATTGGGAAATATGTACAGTTCACTAACGCGTTCGTCGCCGACGGGCAACGTATCATCGTTTGTAACCCTCTTTGATTTATTCCTCCTATTCGACGCGTCAGTAGTTTTAAAACCATTTTTATTCGTTCCATTCCTGTAGCTGTCGCGATCACCTGCGACATTCTGACGAGATTCACCCTCTAAATTTACATTTGAATTTCTCGCACAGTGACAAGAGTTTCTCGTTTGAGATTTCACAGTATCCGTTGGACCGAAACTAATTGATTTCCTTGTGTAATATGAACTCCTTTCATTAGTCGACCGAAATGAGAGCACTCTTGTGCGATACGACTGCCCATCCTGAAAACGATGTTAACCTTTGTATCATATTATAAGGTTTTTTTTTAATATAGCACATTTTTGTTATATTACTAATACTTTATTTTACCACTCCAATTAAGCGCTAGGCTTGTGCTAGGATGATTCACGATAATAGTCAAATGGCGGGATTCGAACTCTCGACCACGTGATCGGAAATACGTGCCCTTAACCATTATATATATGGTGATGATATTGGCGCATCTGATTCTAATTAAACAGATATTATTAATAATTACAAACCTCATAACTGTCATTGTGAAATCTGTTCTTCTTTTTTCGTAGTGTAAAACGTTGTTTGAATTCCTTCTTGAATTTTTCCTATAAGAAAATTATATTGTTACAACAATTTATGTGACAACAACAAGAAACAAAAACAACATTTTCATCCTTCATATATAAATCAGTAAATAATTTAAGAGGCAGAATATGTCTAGAATTTACGTTCAATTATGTGAACAGGAGCTTACTGGTGCTCGAAACTCTTTGTCATAGAATACGCTTTGGTTATAGCCACTAGGGAAACATAATTTATTAAAGAAAAATGAGGTATAAAATTACGAGGAACGTTTTAAACTCGGCTCTAAAAACACAACAAATCTTTTTGTAAATATGATTGACTACCAATTGCTAGTTATAATACGATCATTGAAATGAAAATCTAGAAAATCCTATTAATGTAACTATCGTGATGGTGACCTGAATGCCATGACAGTATTAATGTAATGAAACATTTTTACTTACGTTATAAATAGCGTAGATGAACGGATTGTAACAAGAGTTACTCATCGCCAACCAATCGAAACAAAAGAAAATCACATTTATGTATCTGTATCTGAAACAAACAATAGCTCATTAAAAAAAAATCCGACTATATTCTTTTGACAGTTCAAGGAGAATTTAATTCAAATAACGCTCTACTCTTTAGAAAACCTTCTAGACGTTATTCGTTTCGGTTTTCAATCCGATTCGATTTCGAATTCATGTAAAAAAAAAACAAAAAACTAGCAGCGGAAACAAAGGAGTGATCATTGCCACCCATAGACATCTTCAAGAGGTATGCCTGCTGCCCAAAGGCCTGAGTCTTACTGATTTTTAGCAAATCACATAATTCCCAAATCATCGAGAATCCGTGGATAAACTTATTATATGAGCTCTGAAAACGAAAAAGTCATACTTACTCATTTATTGAAGGGAAAAAGGATTGCAACAACATATAGCTCTGCAGTGGCAGCCAGCACAGCGCGAACAGAGCCACGACTAGGACGAGCATTTTTATTACCTACAAATATTTATTAAGTCAGTTTGAACTGTAAAAAATTTACCTTTTAATTACAATATTTTTGAATAGTAATCACCTAAAAGTGTTACCCCTAATCCAATAATCAAGAGTGCCACAACTCTGAGGGTGAAGTAATCTTAAATTCTAATACACTTGAAATTAAAATAATTCTAAAGCTTAAACTTTAACAAGCTTTCTTATTGTACATCAATATACAAAACAAAGGAAACGATTGGACGAAATTGAAACGTCCGAACAAATTTTATTGGATTGCTCGGAACTCAGTCGAACAATAAACAAAATAAATTTCATGAACGGTTAAATGTTCCAGTACATATTTCGAAGTAGTAAAAGTTATTTCTATTTGATATGTTAATAGAAAGATGGAATTCGTATAAAATTTATATAAACAGAAAAGTTTTGAATCTAAATATTCTGCGTATAATTTTCTAACCGGAAACTTTATCGTATAAAACTAAACTAAAATCATTTGTCAAAACAAAACTAGCACGTGATACTGCTCATGTTATTTAAATCTACTGACGAAAATACAAGATTTAGCAAACTTATGTATCTGCTCATGTAATCCAGCGGACAAATAAATAAATTTTAAGCTACATTTTACTATAATACTATCTATAAATACCACAAAATAACGAACAACAAGCGTGATCTTGTCACTCTATCTGTCAAAAAGCCGTGTCAAAAGTAACCTCATCGAGCAGTCATAAACAAATAGCACAGACTCAACAATATACTAGTGTTGTTAATTGGCTCAAACTAATGTATGTTAAAGTAATTTATCGGAAACATTTTAAAAATTTACAAAAAATATTGTAAAATGATTAGGTTGTAGATTGTAATAATGTATACGTTACCCGTTTCTTGTTTTTCATCTGATTAGCGTCGCGCGTTTCCTGAGCGTTGCCTGGGGCACGCGCGCCCCATAACTTCATCGCCATGTGCGCGTACGCGAAAGTTATCACGCACAGCGGTATCACGTACTGCATGATACAATTAATTCATTATTATACGTACCTCATATTAATATAGTAAAGCCGGCTACACACCTACAATTTGTTGCTGGCGTAATTGGTTGGACATGCAAATAATTATTTTGAATGTAAGTTCTAAACAGTAAATTTACGTATGTAAAACCCCAAAAAGGAATATCAAGTTATTAAAGATAAAACTATATAAAACTGTGGGCACGGACAGGTCGACGCAGCGTGGGTAGGCCTCCTGCAAGATGGACCGACGATCTGGTCAAGTTTGCGGGAATATCCTAAATGCGAGCGGCCGAGGATCGATCGTCGTGGCGATCTTTGGGAAAGCCTACGCTCAGTAGGCGGCATATGGCTTAAATGATGGTGACGAAACATGAAACTATGATCATCATCATCATCAGCTCACTATACGTCTCCAGTGAGGGGCCCGGAGCCTACCCTAATATTAGGGGTGATAAAACTATTAAATTAAGATATTTTCGCTTTAGCGCTAAATGTTAGTTAATTTTGAAGGACAGAGTCGACCTAAAATAACTGACAACTGTTATCTTAATAGACATTTTTATTTTATAAAAATCTTTTACATTAGGAAACGTGGTCGGCACATTAAAAATACAAGCCGTTTAAGGAAAGAAATACAAAGCGATATCGTAAATCAAGATTTTGTCTCCATTTACTCTTTTAGAAATATAAAATTAAGGTGATTCTTTTATTGATGAAGAAAACTACCTCTATAAAATCTACATGTTATTTTAACTAAATATCAAAGCTAAAACATAATACTTTGAATAGTAAAGGATTAAAATTCCTAGTTTAATCCCAAAAATTTTAATAAAAACAATTCGAAACTTACTTGAAATATGTAAAGAAGCAATCTGTAAATGGCCAACGAGTGCGATCCAAATTCGCTCGCGGTACAAAACGGTTTCTTGTACATCAATCGTGTCACTGCAAGAAATATGCTGCTCTTAATGAACATTGTAATTAAGAAAGTATGGAAGCGTGTTATCATTCCAGAATAATTGAACGTATACGAATGAAATTTAGAATACAGACAGTAAATACCCATAGCAAGGCTTATAACATGGTACATGGTTGTAGGTTTTAATTACTTCAGACAGTTTACAAAGTCGCCGACGACAGCTAGTTAAAAATTAACATACCCGGGTCTATTTCTTGTTCCATAATTACTTCCCACGACATAGCCATGGGCGCCGCGAGTGACAAAGCAAGGACCCAAATAAACACAATGATAACTTTGGCAATTCGTTTCGAAGTATGTGCACTGAAATATAAAATAGAATTATACACATTATATCATATCTAACCGTGAGCTTCCACTGCCGAATCCAACACCGTAAATATATATGCGTAAAATGAGTTTAACAGAAATTTAACATGACTTATCAGGCCCCTTAGCAATATTCTATTAATAGAAATGGTACCTATTTCGTTGTAAGAATATAACCACCACCCTTTCTTACTAATCAATTAGGTAGCAGTCAGTTGCGCGAACGGGATAATAGTTAAAAGCAATTAGTCGTGTACCATTGACCGACTTGTTTTGTTTTATATACAATTAAAAGCTGCCTATTGGTTATTGTTTCCGCGTCGTCGTCTCAATGTATACGAAACGTTTAAATGACTGTAACTTCAAAGTGGAACACAAAAAGGCGCCGATTGTAGATAACAATAGACAGGACATTATGTAGTAGGATAAATTTGATTTTGATAAAAACATTTGTAAGGAAGTGATCGTATTATTAGCTCTATAATTAGTATTATATTTAAATGTCTATGCTACACTATAACCTGTAGAGTTTGTAAAACATTTACAAATAAGTTCTCGTTTAGTTTCAAAACAGTATAAAGTGAAATGACTAAGGATTAATAAAATATTAATATTTTCGTGTATTTATAGTTTATATCTACTAATATAACAAATATTAATTTGGATGTGGCTTGTGGGACCTACAAAGGGATAGTCTAAACAATGTTCATGTAGTTATGGTTGACTGATTTATTATCGTCTAACTTTCGGCTTTACAAAATAAATTTAACTTTAGCCGGTACGATGTCCCGTTATTCAATGAAGCCTCTCATAACAACGCAAGTCAATGATAAATGGAATACTTTGTATTAATCGTCGAAAACCTCTGTGCCTATTTTATCTAGTTAAAATTCAAATATTAAAATGTTTTGTTGCTGGTGAGATTTAGTTGAAGTTGCCAATTCGACGTAAGCTTTCATTGCCGATTATGGTGACTCTTAATCAAATGTATTTTTGTCTATGCCAAAGTGATAAAAATATTCTAACTACACTCGAGAGCAACTCATTCGGGTCACTTAAAAAAACCTATGAATCTAGGATTCTAAGAATGCTAGCTTATTAAATAGATGGTGCTTAATAGACAATAGACCCCTTAAATTAAAGTATTTATGTTTATTTTATTAAGCTAGCATTCTTAGTTTCCAATATTTATAGGTTTCTGTAGGTGACTCGCATTCATTGCTCTCGACTATATTTTAACAGTGGCAACCCACAACTTAGCGCGAGACATAAAACCGCACCTACACGCCTGCGTCTGCATGAACCAGTCTTCACATACCTCAATGGAGTGATGATAGCTCGGTGCCTGTCGACGGCTATAGCGGTCAGTGTGAACACGCTCACATTGACGCTGAGCGCCTGCACGAACGGACAGAAAGCGCACATGAAGTGCGGCAGCAGCCAGCGCTGCAGCAGCGCTGCTTGGAACTGTAACATATACTTCAATATAGAAATCGACCAAACATAACCTCCTATCACCTTCATGGCGATAATTACAATATATGTGGGCGTGTTTCAACATATGCTACTTTTGGTCTCTAATTTCTTTTATTTATTAAAGTATTGCTTGATAACACAATTGACGTCGCGATAAAATTAAACAGTAGTCGGGTAAAAGTAAAGTTGGATTAGTATAGTCCATACATCAATTTGTAATACCAACGTAATTGTCTATTGAATTTGCAGCTTACTTTTCTTGATGTCACCATAAAGAAAAATTAAAATCATCGTTATTTGTATAATATTAAAATGACAATAGTTATCTAAACACAACCATAACTATGTTTGTTTCATAAAACTTTTTGGTGAAGGAAATAGGGATCAATATTGACAACTGTTGTTACTTAGAGTTATAATAAAGTAAAGGTTTAATATAAAGGGATGTTATTAGGTAATGCTTGAGGAAATGTAACATCTGGTAAGATCGTAAAGACAACCTTCGTTCTGGTGCCGAACAACTGGAAGTGCGAGAGAAATTATTACAAAACTTAGCTCATTAATTCTACTAATATGATTTACTTCTGCACTTATTACTAGATTACTCATTAGCTGAGTTACTTGTAAGAAAAATAACTAAATGAAGTGTCTTATACACCATCGTCAGCCCCCGTCTGCCCATACTTGGACATAGGCCTTTCCCAATGCCATCCACACTATGCGGTCCTCCGTTTTCCGCATCCAACGGCTTCCTGCGGTCTGCACTAAGTCGTCAGTCCACCTGGAAGGAGGACGCCCCTCACTCTTGGTTCCCAACCGTACCTCACCTGGCGTCGCTGACTCGACAGATGTGACCGGCACACTTCAGTTAATGCTACGAGTATATGCTTTTAATTATTGATTTTTATTTCGAATTCCTAGGCTTACTTGGAATGGTATGGCAAATAATCCTATGACGATATCCGCGAGTGCCAAGTTCGCGATGTAGCAGTTGGTGACGCTCTGCATGCGGCGGGAGGTGGCCACCACCCACATAACAAGGAAGTTGCCCACGACCGCCAACATCGATATCGATCCGTACAACACCGACAACAGCACTATCAAGCCAGTTGGCACGTCGTACAGGGTATCTGAAATTGAATTTCTGGTTACCTACAGTTCATACCTTTACAAATCTTGTTATTCATAGAGGAGGAAATTGTGAGACGATATAAAAGATCTTTGTATGGGTCACTTTCATCAGTGTTGTCAAATGACAAAAAAAAACTTGCCTCTCTATTAGACTTTAAACTTGTATGACACACTCCACCTATACATTATAAAACTATGTCGCTCTCACTGTTTCTTCAATGATCATTAGTGGGATGACGATAAATTTTCCACATGTGTTACCAAGACGTACAGAAAATTATTATCTTCATAAATTTCACGACCTTAATATACGGAGACAATAAAGGGAGACAAAATTTACGAAGCCAAGATATAGCTTGCAAAATTGCTTACAATCATGACACCGTGATAAGACCATAATAATCACTTGCCTGTATCTAAAATATAATGTATTACTACCTCAAGAAAATAAACGGCGAAGTGCTGCGACTATTCCTTACATATGGCGTAGTATGATTTTTATTATTACATATTTATATCAAAAATGTACAAGTGTAAATGTGAAAAAAAAATAACGTTATTTTGGTTTCAATTCCTCGTCCGATTATATCACTTTTAAACTTTTTTCTAAGAACATATCAGAGAGAGTGTCGTAATAGTTTGAGCGCCAAATAAAACATAACACAGTCTCGTTTCGACCGCGTAAAATTTTATTGACCTTTTGTTTCATCTAATAATACTTTGACTGTCGTAAAATTACTGTTTATTTTATCAACAGAAATAACTCAAATACGTTACCATGAACTTTATCGTTTTGGATACAAATCTGGTTCAGTCGTTCAATCGTTCATTGAGCGTCATTAGTATGTGATATATTGCGGACAAGCTCAATGCGATAAATAAACGTTTTAGCAGTTAATTTTTTTTACATTTTCATTGTTACCGTATGTATCGTTTGTGCCGTTTTGATTGAGATATTCTTCAATGGTGATATTCCTCGACCAGTCGGCGTCTTCATCTTGCCCCGCACTTGTACTGCAACAAAACAAAGCTTTATTACGTCATTTAGCTTACGGTAATAAGATACTTCGTAATGTTGAATTTCTTCTAATATAAGGAAGATTCTGTAAAGATTAATACAAAGTAAATATTAGGGTACGATATGATATCAACGTTAACAGACTTATTTTTCAAAAACATAAATAAAAATACAAAATCTTTAAATATCTCAGAAGCAGACTGTGTTGCACATTAAAATTTTTCTTCCAAATAAAATGTACAATAAATCAGATTGTATTGTTAAATAAATTAAAAATGGAATTCGAATACAAACGTTTGTACATATTGAACAAACAATCGTCTGAAGAAACATCGAACTCGGCAGAAGGTCACGAGATCGTCGATAGTAACAACTTTTTTTTTTCAGTTGCAGTCACGGAGTACAATGCATGAGTCGTTTAATAAAAATATTTTAAAGTAAATTTAACAAAAAAACATTGTATAGTTAGAGCTAATGATTAATCAAATAAGAATAGTCTGTGATCACATGAGGCAAAACAGCACAGCCTACTGTAACACAGTCTCGACAACGAAACGGAACTCAAGCGTCTACAGATGTCTACACATGTTTTTGAAGCTTTGAAATTGTGTACATATTTATGCAGATGACTGTACTTATAAATATTAATTTTAGCCAAATGTTGTTAGACAATTGCAACTTTGCACAATGTTTGGCAATTTTACATTTAACCATGATATCTTTTGTTTTTCGAACAACAAAAAATAAAAGCATTGCATCGACTTTGAAACACGACAAAAGCTTTACAACCAAAAAGCGTCACTCATATTGAGACGTAAAATTGCCTCGTCATTTTATTCATTCATACATAAAAATCCAAAAATGTATTTCAAGTATTTAAGAATGACATTTTTTTTTAAATAATTATAGTTTGGATACCCTAACCTCGGCACTTATGTAACAAAATTTAAATGTTTACACGAACAAAAGCTCAACCACAACTTAAATTAAACATAGAACTTAAATGAGACTAAGCTTAAAACAATTAAGCTAAGTGAAGGCGCCGGCCGTCGAGAAAACGTTCTAGAACATTTAAATTTTATTATACATAATGGTTTAGGGATTTAGTTTACATTACCATTAAAAAGATTTTATTTACTTAGAACAAGAAATGTTTGTTGGTTTTGCCGTTCACATAATGAATACAGTTCATCTTCCATATACCCTGCATTACTTTAGTTTTAACTAAACATTTAAAATTTTTCCTTTACAGTTTGTCTGTGAAAATTGAACATGTGGTACAGGCTTTAGAGGAAGTAAGATTTTAAATACTAGCTACTTAGCTACTTATCTATTATAACATTTTTGAATACAACTATATTCTAGTATAGCTTTATTATATCCTTCAAAAAAATAATTATTACCAGATATCCATTATGCCCTGTTTGTGTTATAAAACATTTTTGTTTAAGGAAACATGTTAACCGATATTAGGCAATTATCTATTTGGCTGGTTGGTTTCATTAGTTGAAAAGTTTACTCAGACGACGTGTAAATGTTTATCTAGATCTATTATCATTAAGGTAATACACTTAAATGTAGACTAATTCGGGTTGGTTGTTACCACATTTTTTTAGTCTGATATAAGTAATTCTTCGAAACGAAAGATTTATATGATTTCAATATTATTATTACAACCTAATATTTCAAAGATTTCCGAGTAAAATAAAGTCGTTACAACTAATAACAGAAACTAGAACGAATAATTTCCGTTTTTCTATCAATTTGATCTAAATAAATTATAATGTTGGCATGATTTAAAATAAACGTAATAAAAATTTTGTTTCATTCGGGTCTGGTATCTAGTTAGGTCGGAGATAAATTTTTCTCATCACATCCGATAACACGTGTTTAAATAGTGATTAAAACGAACAGAATTTCTTACAGATTTTTTTATCATTTTCTTCGTAAACGTTACTAGTCGTATTTAACATACGCTCTGGTTTCAAAGCGCGCCCTAAACTGAAAATCGATTTAACCACCTGACATTTAGAGATGTAATCTTTTCTCTATATTTTATGCGACCAATATTTTCCCCTTTTTACTTTGACTTCCATTACCTAAAGATCTTTTACTAACAACTTATTTCTCTACATTTTGGTACAGATACAATTTTTATACAAAAAATAGTAGTTTCAGTCACTTTAGTAATTTTTTTTTCTGTGTAAACAGTACCTACGTGTAATTCTTAAACAAACTTAATCTTGGTTACCTTGCTGTTTTACAGCGGTAAACTTGACTTGCTTTACAAAAATTATCACACTGTATAATTATACCATGTTCTACTTTACCACGTGCGCAGCAGGTAACAAAACATTGAGATTATGACGTCACGAACGACGAACAAAACATTCAATCTCAAAATTCAATGTATTGTTAGTTTTGTAATATTTTTAAATTGATTAATTAACTTATTATTAATAAGTGTCGGATATATAAGTCGATGGATACGGAAGGCAGAGTACCGCATACTGTGGAAGGCATTGGGAAAGGGTTATGTTAACCAGTGAGCAAACAAGGTCTACTAATAATTATGATATTGCCACAATAATACGTAACAATTTTATCGCAAGTAAATTTTATTTCTCGGATATTTTTAAAATAAAGAATACATGTAATTCATGTTTCAAACTAAATCGTGAGTGTCTCTCCGCAACGGGTACTGACCAAAATCAATCCCTGCGCAAATTATTTGAAACCAATCAAGTGACGATGGGCTTAGGGGAACTGGCAGGTTTACTCTGGCCGCAAATTGAATTTTCACTACACGTCCGATAGTACATTAAATCCGATCGGGGTAGACAGAGATAGAGTCGTGGAAACTCTACTTTATTATGCAATGCTTTATTGTAAATTTTGTATCTGTGACGATTTCTTTTTTTTTTTTTTTCTGCGAACTTGAGCCAAAATAATAAACAAATGGTACTGCATCATACTGAGAACAGAAACAAATGAAAAACGAATACGACTCTACGTCATCGTAGAGTGAGTGGTAGCATTTTTGAAATGTTTAATACACTAACGCGTTATTTTTTAAAATTATAAATTATTTATTGAAAGTGAAGTACGTGTAGTTTTACGGAACGATAAATCGAAAGATCCGATTTAAAATTAATTTATATGATAGCTGACACTGGCACCGCGAGCTTTCGAACTGTTCATTACTTTGTTTAATGGAAATTAATATTTCGTAATCCGCAGTGATATCCAATCCGCTGCAGATACGATGTTATTATTCTAGCTGCTTGTGCGGCTCCACTTGTATGAGATTTCGCATAATATTTTTTTCCAATTTCACCACCGCCTAAGATTAATAAGCGTGTTATTAAAAGTAAAAACCTAAAACCTAGCGTAGGTGTAGAGCTTGTTTTTACACAAATAATTATTCAAATCTGTACCGTGGTTGCTAAGATCCTACATCACAGAGATAAGAAAATTTCACATTATATAATGGTATAGATCAGAGCATTTGGCAAAGGAAAACTTTTGTTTGTAGATATAATGTTTCAAGACATCAGTTAACCTCAATTAAATAACGTTGTTCCAAATATAAACAGAATTATTTAGGTTTATCGAAACAAGTAATTCTTATTTTGATTTATGATTGAATACCGATTTCTCTCAAATTTATCAGCTTGGAATTACATAAAAATATCCTGCTACAATCGATCCAGCCAGCAAATTAACCGAGGACTTGGGAACAGACATACTAAAATAAAAAAAAAATGTTGTAAGCAAGCTAAATACAGTCAAGAGCAATGAAAGCGGGTCTTCTAAGGGCCAGAAGAAACCAAGAATGTTAGCTTAATCAAATGAACAGAGTTTAATAGACAATATTAAAATATCATGAAAACATGACTTTTTGTACAAGATTACTGTCAATATGGTTTATAGACCTATTTTAAAACAGATAAGAAAAAAAAAACTCAAATCCAGTAATTTTGTAGTTCCCTTGCTCCGTGCTCTTGAGTGCACATCATCTTTGTGTAATACGAATGTAATTCGTCACCCATTGATATAACATTTTATTAATTAAAAAGTAAAGCAGTATTATCAAGGAGCGAACTATACGAGTTTTTCCTCGTA
The DNA here is from genome assembly GCA_027563995.1 of Papilio gigon. NCBI lineage: Eukaryota > Metazoa > Arthropoda > Insecta > Lepidoptera > Papilionidae > Papilio > Papilio gigon. The sequence goes on along the minus strand of JAODUI010000029.1, from coordinate 4,067,972 downwards.
ACTTTTACGACATATTTGACAAAATGTCATATAAAAATGACATGTAATCAACGAGCGTGATGTGACCATGTCACAAAGTAAATTGAAATACATAATTGACTTTACTCTCACGGCTACTGTTGTTGAGGCTTTTATTCTATTGAAATTTCAATACAATAAAGACCTTTGTATATACCAAAAACGTATTAAAAGTAATCACTGATCGTCGATTGTTTAGTATTCTAACATGTTCATAATTAAAGAATTGATGTCACGAAAAAATTCCTATCACTCTCCTTCCCCGTTTCCAATATAAATTAGAACAATCCACTAATTCACCATTGTTTATTTATTTTTATCCATAATAAATTAAAACATCGTTAACTTTAAGATTTAACTTAAATAGAAATTAAACATCAAAACAATTAGAAAACAAAGGACTAACCGAGCAAAAATCCGAGCGTACCAGCCGCTACAAAGAAATACAAATGGGGCGTTTAATTGCAAACGTTTCCTTTTATTAAAGATGAAAAGAATCGAGGATGAATACAGCAGTGGCGTTGGAACATTAACTTCTTTAATAGCTTTAATTAATCAAGAAAACGATACATATACTTTGACCATGTTTATGATGGAACAGTAAAACCCGCACCCAACGTAAGCTACATTCTTGCGAGTAAACTATAAAAGTCACCTTTGTTCTCCGTAAAGCTAAAGAGTACGGGCTTCAACCCATCGTGCGTCACTGAACTTGCTGAAGTGTACAGCAAATATCGTTTTAGGCAAATTATTGCGGTCGAATTATACCTACTCCAGCTTTTATAATGTTTGATGCGTATGTTTTTAATTTTGATAAAGCGCGTACAAGTGTACTATAAAAGCTATTAACTTTTATTATTGTATTGTTACGTAAGATAAAAAAAAATGATCACCACGTTTGTGAGCTCGCTGCTCGTTTGCACCCTTCCCTTATGTAAAAAATAATGGTAATATTTTGATATAAACATTACAGAAATACTCAATCACATACGTTGGATGCGAAAAGAGGAGGAGCGCATACTGTGGAAGGCATTAGGAAAGGCTTATGTCTAACAGTGGGCAGACAAGGGCTGATGATGATGATGATTCACACAAGAGTGATGAATTCGGGACACTTAAAAACCTATAACTAGAATGAATAAATCTAGAACCAAGAATGCTAGCTTCATAAAATAAACGGTGTTTAATAGACAATATGTTAACCATTAAATTCAGGTATTATTTCTCAGTTATTGCTCCTTGCAAAACGATCACATTTGAAAAAGGGAGACTTTCGACGATGGAGCTACAAAATAATTGCACTTGAGTTTGTTTTTTTTTTCTAATCTGTTTTTAAGTGGGTCTATAAATTGTATTGATAGTAATCATAGCGTTGTACAATAAAGTCATGTTCCTTGGTTTTGTTTTAAATCGAGATCAGCAGTTTTTTTGTATGTAACTTTTAACAAATGAAATACGATTTTATTACTTTCATTTAAGGGCTGTTATATAGTCTATTAAACACCGTTTATTTGATTAAGCTAGTATTATTGGCTTTCAAGATTTTTAAGTTTCTTTATACCTTTAAGTGATATGTATTCATCGCTCTTGACTATATATCTTGTTAGAAGACATTGTTGTGATATTATTTGACACAATTTTAACAATTTTTTATTGTTAATTGTTTAATTAATTTTAATATTCTTTTATATCTTCACAGTAGTAATAAGTTATAACTTAAAATATGTGTCAAAGTGCAACTGATTTACTGTAATTATTAAAATTAATCAATAAATTAATTGATTATTACTAAAAAATAATTATACACGTCTATAAATGTCTAATAAGAAACTTGTTAATTTTGTAGTACTTCTACTAAGACTAGGCAAATAAAAGTGGCCCAATTTACGTAAACATCATTATAGCCTCCCAGCCCTGAGGGGGTTGGAGTCTCGTAAAATTATTGACAATGACAAGCGCAAATGAGATTGTTTATCACACGATGTTACACGGAATTTTGTTTTGGAAAATTACTCTCAGCGCTTTATATAAAAATAAACATATGAAGGTAATCTGAAGTTAAGTGACCATTATTCTGCGAAATATCAGCATTACGAAGAAAATTTCCGAAACGTTGACAGTTTTTATGAGAATTAGCTATAAAAAAATAAGTTAAGATAAAGATAAGAATAACATCATTTTTCTACTATATTCATTGTTTTTTTAAATAATGTAAGATGTTGCCTTTTTATTCCGATATCGACGTATCGATATGTATTAATTGAAAATCGGTCGACACAATGAAACACTATGAAACATAAGGTACAGTAAAGTGGACTCTATTAAGCCTTTAAAGCTGCTCTGAAGGCAGGAATTTAACAACATGAGATAAGGGTAAGCGGTTGGACAACATCTGAGTTAGCTTAATGGAATAATGGACCGGCAAACAAACGAAACGGTAATTACTGATCAAATAACGCCGGCACAATTTATATACAGATTCAAACCGTGAGCTCAATTTACACCTCGCGCTATACTCGACTCGATTGTTAGTAATTGACATGTTAAATAGTACGTGAGCTACACGTTACTTACTGGTATAACTTGAGTACAAGGAGCTAGGAAGGTTAGAATTTTCTTATTCCTAGCCTAGCCTATACAAAACTCTACTACTGACTACATGCCTATGTTACTTGCCTGGTCTCCATCATGCTAAACTCCTTGTTTGAAGATGTAAGAAATAAAACAGTAATAAGTTGTTCTCCGTTCTTCATAGAGACGTTTGCAGCCGTCCGCACTAACATTCACGGCACACAACTGTTCAACTCTTCCTTCCAGCGTGTTTGCGGAACGATTAGCACGCTCGTACCCGCCACCAAAATTGACATTGCGCACTTGCTGTTTTTTCAACCTTGTCACTTTAAACAAAAATTACTTCAACAAACTTTATTTAAACACTTAAAACACGTCCTTTTACTTTTTTTTATACTATTATATCTATTACATTTATTTATTTACGACTTATTAAATTTAACTATATTTATAAATTAAAAACTATTTAACCGTAATAATGAAAAGAGCACAAACACATAACATGATGTCTGTATGCACGGATGCCTTGGTTTTATCAGTGGCATGTGTTTACAAGCGTTGTTTTACCATTGCGAATAGATTTATATTATAACCGATGTTTGTTCGCCGCACGCGTGACTTGATCGAAAGTTTGAGGACGGTATGGTACACGATGTACCGTGCCGATCGCTCGTAGACGAATGCCCGCCGCGGCTGGCGCTCGCCGGCTGCACCCACCCTCGCATTTACTCACTAAGGAGGTTATTTTTGCCGCTCCATAGAAGCAATTATCAACTGTATATCAATGCAAACACGATACTACGTAGAATGATAAATAGTCTACAATGAAATTTATAAAATCGATCATAATCAAACAGTAATATTCTACTTGTATAATTGACTTAAAATAGTGAAAATTTTCTTGGCAAAAACATTATAAACACTACTATTTTAGTCATTTTTTTTTAATAACACGCGTCAGAATATGGGATAAATTCTTCGCCACGGTAAACCAGCATCGAAATGGCTGTCGTTAAATGTTCACCACACTGCCAACTCGTCTCAGAGTGGACGTGGTAATGTTTTTAATAAATATATTATGTAAACACTACAACGGATATATAAATAATAATATATTTATGTAATATATCCTTACATGATCTATATATGAAAGGATCATGCAATAGGAAGTTAAAGGTAGTTTTTTTTATTACTTTCTGGTATTTCCCTTCCTTTTTCATTAAGTAAGATGAACAAAGACAAAATACATGTTTAAGTTCATTCTTGGAGCGGCGACTATGCAATTGGTAATGGCTACAATTATTCCCAGCGCTCGTTAGGCGGCCACTGAAACTTTATCCACGACTTCAACGGAATAACTAGTCTTTTCAGACGATATTTTACTTTTACGAACCTTTTGTATTGAAATTTATTCTCTTGTATCATAAATTATATTTTCCATAGAAATAAAAACATTACATTTATTCAAATCAAAAACAATACAATGTAAATATCAAACATAAAATAACACTAAATGTAAAGGAATTTAAAAAAAAGTTTGTTTTTAGTAGTCCGCAGTTCCTTAGGTCTCTGTTCAATCAATAGTACACAGTCAGCACTTATATATTTCTAGGTACCAAGTTTCTTTTTTATAAAATCAAGGTTGGCTTCAATATCAAAATTCCCAGCGTCATACTTTCCGACATCTGTATGCATTTATGCATGAATCACGTACCAAGACTTCACTTTCCGTTGTTTCGAACCAGGTGAATACGAAATCAAATCAGGTGAAATGAAATGGTACAGTAAGATTTTTTAGCATACTCACATTACTTTCCAATGTCTTGTAGCATGGTTGTCGCTTTTGAAATTGACTATAAAAGAATTACGTTTGTCGAAATGTTTCGTCAGTGTAAACTCACGTTTAACAATGGTATAGTAATGCTTTAGTGAAGGGCGCTGTCTAATTCATAGCGTTGTGTATCACACCGTGTTCGAGTCAATCCTCTACGATGCTCTACGAGTGTCCGTAGAATGCGACGTCATTACGTCATAAGGTCGGAAGCATCAGAGATGGTTATGAAATGAATATTAATCTAAGAGAATTAATAATTATTGTACAAAAAAACATTATGGTATATAATGTAAATTATTATATTGTTATTGACAGTCGTATTGAAATGATTTGCAAAAATTACTTCAAATAAAATCTTAGTTTTTCATTCATTCATTTTGATCTTCTTTTCTGTTCTAATGAAGGTTTTAATACAGACACTTCTATTATCAATAAATTTGAGCAATCTTTACATAATTTACATCGGAATTTTCCATTGTGTATAGCTCACTCTAGAGGTTTTAGAAAAAAAAAGGTTTTTTTATGAAAACAAATATTTATTTAAGTGTTGTTTACAAACAGTATTTTTTATATATATTCGCTTTCAAATCTGAGGACTTTTGTGACATGGAATCCATCTAAAAAAGTCCCTTGTGAACGCAATACACAACGTTTGATCATCACGTCGGCATTTTTTTTTTAATATGAAACAAACAGTTTGATTTTTTAATACATTTTATGGTTTACAGAATGGATTTATTTATATTGTGACAATTTTTTGTACGTTTTCAACGTCCATTGCTTACAAAGGTATATCATTGTGATAAAATTTCTTCGTTGTATAGCAATACAACCAAGGCCTACGTCCAGCAGTGGACTTCATTAGGCTGATAATGATGATGATAGCAATAACAAAATAAATTTCAAGATTAAAAATGTGTCATTAATAGTGGGGCTTAAATAGAGTCTCTATAGAGTTTGACTATGACAATTCACTTACTAATAGAAAAAAAGCATAAGTGGGAATTTTTTAAAGGATTTTAGTCGTCCGATATATAAAGTACTTTAGGGAAAGGCGTTGGGAAAGAATTACGTCCAGCAGTGGGCAGATGATAGTGGAATAAATTGACTATTTTAAGTATTGTTAAATCCTCGCAGTCTGAGTTGTCAGGAAAACTTAGAAAAACAAGTTTAGATCGCTCAATACCCCACAATTAGAGGTACAGAATTAGTTTGATTTCTTTGTAAGTCTTTTTTTTTCTTTCACTGTATTTATACTATTTGTTGCTTCACAAGTGGGGAAGCATATTTGTTAACTTGTATTATATCTTTTGTTGTGAATGTTGTGTGTACCTGTAAATT
>JAODUI010000029.1:4049792-4062108 GCA_027563995.1 Papilio gigon | reverse complement strand
CCCGTTGGTTTCCGTAAAGGGGCCAGGGTTTCCAAGTTTTACTGCCCCCATCCACATCCTCACGCCCGCCGTTCAACCCGTAGAGACGCGCAAGAGCGACGGGGCGAACCCCCCCCCCCCCCCCACCTTTTCGTAGTCGATTTTCTGCGTGTTCGAACGAAACTATTACAATCCTCGTTCAATTTTCATCCACGTTACTAAACTAACTACATAACCACTTAACATCAAATGAGATTGTAGTCAACCGCTAATTCGTTAATTACAAGAACATCACTGTCTTCAAAAATTTTGAAGCACCGTTTAAAATTTGTCAACTAACTTCTCAGGTTTTTTTTTTAATCAACGTCCTTAAAGAAAATGTCATCATTGTATTCAAATAAAATCGTAAGAGTGACTGCATTATGTTTTATTAATTTAAATTTTTTGGTGAGACGACAAGTTCTTCAGTATTTTATTAAGCCGCCGGCCCGCGCGAGTTACATCGCATGACATCACACCGAGCGTACGCGAATTAATATTCGGATTCTTATTTTAAAATGCCTCGTATAATATCTTATCGTCGACATAAACTACGTTTGTTTCTTTTCTTTTTCTAAAGATACGTTTTGGGACTTCCTCAAAGGCACGAGCATGATATATGAAAAGTTTGTATCGTGTAGCTGACACTTTTAGAAGGGACAATCGCGCAACACAATGCAATGTCCGACACATACGCTTAGTCATAGGGTTTGGGGACGGAACCTGATACACCAGTTTGTGTCTCAATGTAATTAAATAATAAATGAATAAAACAGGGTCGGACTCATTATGTAACTTATTCTCAGATACATATGAAAATGACTAATAGTTGAAAGTCCGTCGAATGTGTAAAGTGTAATCTTACGCAATTTGAAACTGTAAATCTATATATTATTGGTGTAAACTTTTTAAGGAAAAAGTTCCAAATGAGTTTTTTTTTTGTAAAGCTATTTTTTTAATGGTTAATTTCTGTTATAGGCGACTGACGCTGACATAGGGGAAAACGCAGCCTTGGTATATTGGAGCTCGGAGCCATCCCTAGCGGTGTCGCCGACTACGGGTCGCGTGCACGTCAGCAACAGCTCGCTGCTGCAGCACGGCTCCCGCCTCAGAGTCTCCGCCACTGACCGCAATGGATTAGATGGGCGTACTGGACACATTGATCTTGTGGTAAAAAACAATGTTTTAAAAATAAATGCATTGATTTAAAATAATTGGAGATGATACGTGGTCATTTTAAAAGTAGAAGGTAACAAACGAGTAAGTGATTACTAAATTTCGCTAAAATGGCGAAGTGATGATGCCACAGATGTTTTCTTAATCCATAAAAGGGATAATTTCAGAAGTCCAAACACAAGTACCCATGTGTTTATATTTCCTGGTAGATTTGAATTTTTAAATCGAACAACAAACAACAAACCAACAGCGCCGTTTACACGGTAAAACCACATTATAAACCAATCGGCGGGCACTGGCAGGTCACACAAATATTGTCTTTGACACGGATGCAATTTAGTGTCCGTTATTCAATTTATCCTTTTTACAAGAAGTCAAAATACCTCTTTGGTAAACTTATGTGCTACAGATTTAAATCTTGACTGGCACTTCGAAAATTCTAATTTTAAAAATGTTTCTTCGAAAACGATGCCACAGATTAAATCTAAACCGACTTAGATAATTAAAAACGAACATAGATATACGTCTTTAGCTACTCAAATTATTACCATACGGTATAATAATGGTGTTGCATTAAACCTGTCGTACGAGTTTTGTTCTAGGTGTGCCATCGTTATCACATCCTGCTTATCATAATAAAAATCATTAAATCGCTTTACTGTTACACGCGGACAGTGACAACAAAAACAAGGACGTGTGCCACAAACCTTACGACGAATCGATAATATTTTTTTTTTCTCTTCGGCCAGTATTTTTTAGGTTACAATATTTATGGAGACGTGCTTATTACGTCATACATTGCAATTAAAAAAAATATGTTCGACCGTCTTCATGTAGTAAGGGTTCTAAATAAAAAGTTTGGTCTATTCGAGGTCTTAATAATAAATCTTTATGAAATAATTTAAATAATATGTAAATTTCACCGGTGACTTCATCCGCGATGAAATTAAAAAAAAAAACAACACAAGAAGGAGAATATTTTTACATCTTTTACAAATTTAATAGAGATTCGTGAAACCGGTTAAGACATACGTAATAATAAACTACAATTCATCCAGTTTATTATAATATTAGTAAGATAGTGCTCTATCATTTTTATAAAATATAAAAGGCACCTTAAAGTATACTGATTAATTCCCAATGCTACAAAAATCTTCGTACAATCTTTTTCCGAAGCAAACCACGTGGAAAATACCCTAAGAGCGGTTGTTTGCCGCAATTCGTAGCGTTGGGGGAATAACTTGACTAAACAAGTGACAAGCTTGCTTTTATATAAATTGTCAAAAAGATCTACACCCTTACTGCTTAAGGCACAGTCCCTCACATTTCGTGAACCGTTTGTCTTTTGACAACTGACGACGAGATAGTTCCCATATTAGCTTCGCAATAGGTTTTCTTTAAAAGTATTGCGGAATCCTAAATATTAACTGTGCGGATCTCTTGAGATAAGTCGAGTCTCGCATACCATTCGTGCCATTGAAATACTGAGGGACGAATACTCTATCGATCGATGCGACCGTCGTACATTCTTCGGTTTACAACGTAACATTAGACCAAACATGAACAGGAAAGCAGAACAGTTATACTAACCAGTAGAGCAACGTTGTAATGCTATTGTTCTAACGGACATGTACAGACCGAACTTTATTTTTTTTCCAAGAACTTTTAATTCAAAGAATTGCAGTAGTTTCCAATAAAACAACGAAGCTCAACAGTAGTTCAGCATCACTGTTCTGCCAATGTATGAACCTAGCATGTATATAAACTATTTTGGTATACACGCTTGTATATAATAGTGTTTTGTAACTAAAAATATAACATACCCATATCATATAATTTAATAGCATTGTCTTAAATACAAAAACAAATATATCGATATTTGGTATTATTTGTACGTTGGTTGTCGTTTCCGTATGTAGTTATACTTTTATGACGTCAGCGAATCAATCAAATAACAAATGAAATCACAATATCTTACAAATTTTCTTAAACTCTTTATATCTAAAATATAACTCAATATTGGTAATAGATTAAATTCTGATAGAGCCGTTTGTCTTCTATGTCAAAAACTGCCTGACGTTCTTTTAATTATAATAATCAAAACATCTCTTGATCAATCTTGGATATATTTTGTTCAAATTAAATTACTCGAAATATAGTTGTAAACTATTGAATCAGCTAATTTATATGGAATGTGCCGGAAGGTCAAGACACGAATGATCTACGATAATAGGTTAATAATAAATGAAATCTTATTTACATGTAGATAACATTTTGTTCATTTATACAGACTACAAAAAATAATAATAATTAATAAACAGACCTAATAACCTCAAAAACGTAGCCTTAAAATTGACGTGATGTAAAATTACGTTAACTGACAGAGTTGATGACCTCATTGCGTACTTACTTATTTTGTTGTCAATTTATTGATATTATACCACCCACGTTGTTTTCCTTTTTCATTGTAACATCAGCATTAAATCATCTCCAAATATCCAAATATCTTACCATCAGAAAAAAAACTTACCGTCGAACTCTATTCTAATGAGTTATCAGTTTTGTAAACGTCATTATTCATCTCTTGGTGAACCTATGTTAATAAATACTGAGTACTCAATTATCAGAGAAATTGTAGCGTTAAATGATGTTAGATATATTTGTATATGTTTAGATGCAAAACATATCATTTTTTGATTTAATTTCAGGTTCGATTGTTAGATGTCAATCAAATAGCCGTGATAACAGTTCAAGGCGCATTCCTGGAAGATGAAAAAAACATTTTAAGTAACTTAACAAATGCTCTCGGCTATGAAGTTAAAGCTCTAAGAAGTGTTATAATGCCTATGAATTCTAACACCAATGAAAACATCAGTAGATTTCAACGAGCTAATACTATCACAACTGAAGCACTTCTAGAACTTTTTATATACGGATTAATAAACCGTGAACCTGTTGAAGTATCTCGGTTGACTGCGTGAGTAATTTAAATGATTTATTATTGTATTTGATGGTACATTTCCACTAAGTGATTTAACTGTTTTTCAGTGACGTTAACAATATTGTTATGGGTAACATAGCTAGGACTGTATCACTGGAAGATCATCTACTGAGTCGTGAGACATGCTCACTGCCCGCACGTGATACCGGGCTCTTAGCGGCCACAATAGCACTCAGTATTCTACTTTTCATCCTAATTGTCATAACTGCGGTGTGGTTTTTCCTAAAATGGTAAGAATGTCGTTAATTTTTTTTTAACATAATCATATCAATGTACGTGTCTAAATTCGTTGTTTTTCATCCACAGGAGAAAGACGTATAATTATAATAATTTTAGTGACCAAAATAGTTTAGCATCGAGAGATCAGATTCCGGCACCGGTGAAGATTGAAGAACCAGTTAAACCGAGGATGAATATAGATGAATTGAAGAGGAGTGAAAGGAGATTAAAAGAGATACTGGACGTTCCAGAAACGTCAACACAGAATGAGAGGCAGCCGGAAACTGTTGTCGATGTACCGACAGCAGAACAAAGAATGCCGATTGTGATACAATCAATTGATAAGCTGAAGGATGCCGCTGAAACTTCAGACGATGATGAGTACGGTGAAACGCAAAAAGCGAGAAGGAAGTCAGTTGTAACTTTTAATGAAAACGTTGAGAAAATAATTCACTTGGAAGATACTCCGAGCGACGCCGACTACGAAGTCTATAAATTTTAATTTTTAATTTCCTATATTAATATTCATATCTGTTTAATTTATTAAAAAAAAAATGAATGATTAAATATGTTCTTTCAACCGTTAACAGTTATAAAAACCATTTATATATGAAACGGATCTTTCCTCGAATGCCGAAAATTTTTGTTTTCTATTTATAACGAAATTTAAACACACTTGGATATCTCGAAAGGCATTGTCCTCTTTACGACCGACCCTAAGATACAATCGGACGTACAAATAAAATTTTGTACTTTACATAACTTTCAAATATTGAAGTTCCGACACTGGCAACGCGTGGAATATTTTTGTTGTTACAATAATTACATTGATTTTTATACATTACTATGTAATTGTAAATTATTAAGCATTTACTGATGTCCATTAGCTTAGCTTCTAAGTAAAAATAAAAGTTACTTCTCCTTCTCTCTCTCTCTCTCTTCCTGGCTTTATTGTCCCACATGGCGGTGGGGTCAGCCTTGCGCGTCTATCTTCTCCACCTCGCTTTACCGTCGACATCCAGGTCCGAGACTTAGCAGCCATGTCTCTGAGCACTCCAATTTTCCACCTCGTCTTGGGTTATGCCCTACACTAAAAGTTACTTCTAAGAAAGTCAACTTATAATTTATTCCTAACACTTAAATATATAATAAATGCAGTAAACGAATCAATTTATGTGCTTTTAAGCTCACATTTATCGGTAAACATTTATAACTGTGCTACATTAAAAAATTCAAATTTAACAACGGCTGTATAGCGTATATTAACATTAAAATCTTTTATGGTTTGAACATTACAACACTTAACATGTTTGACCATTGTCTTACTTAATATTACACATAAACTAAAACCTTAGCCTTCTTTCTTCAGTGATGTTTTTATTATAAAATTTGAAATTTGATTAAAGACAATGTAGCTAGTGGCCACTCTTAGTGGAGATAGCAATCTGTCAATGTGACGTCACATTCTATGTCTTCTTCAGCTCTTCATATCTCCTTAGTTACATTTTACTCTTTTCTTAAGGTTTCTTCTTTATTACACTTTTAGGGATAAAAAGAAATAATGCAGATATTGTACTAAACATCGCAATATAAGTATTATTAAAAACTAAGAAAGGAAGAGGAAAGATGAACAGAGGCACTCATTGCCTCTGTTCATTTTTCAGACTTTGTGGCAAAGAAAAAGTAAAGATGAAAAAGATATGAGAAATCCGAACACAACTATCACCAAAAAGATCAACAAGCAAGCGTAGGTTTTACCTCATTATTCTATGAGGTCATAATAGGAATTGACGTTACTTATTTAGCCTATTCAAGCAAAGTCCTACTATAAAAAAAGACCTTAAAACCGGTTTTTATCTAGACTACCAACAATAAATAGCAGTTATTAAAAAATAAAAATATGGTCTATCTGATTTTAATCAACTAGTAAAAATAATTAAATGCCGTTAAGTGTCAAGGTGAAGTAGAGGTCAGATCAGTAGTACAGGTAAGGTAACTTAAAATGTGTTTACATTTTTAAAGTATTATTCAATTCGTTTATAAGAACTCTTTCCTTTAAAAAGTTAGAGCTATGAATTACTACTTATTTCAATAATTGTAAAATGGTTCAATGATTGTTACGTAATAATATTTCCCAACATTATAAAAAGTGACGTTGCCGCCCAATAGACACAAAAAAAAACAAAAAAATATGTATAAAATAGACATAGTTTTACAAATAGACATATATAAATACATACAATTCAGGAACTCAGAACTGAATATAATAAAATGTACAGAACAAAATAGAGTAGAGTCTGTAGATGCATTAATATTGTATATATAAAAAAAATAGAAAAAGACACCGTGTTAATTTTAGCCATATCAAATCGGTAGGAAAGTCATTAAAAACTTTTTAAAATGAATTTTTCAGTTTTTGAAACTGTAAAGTCTAAACTATATTTATATGACATTTGTCATTTTTTTTTTCAATAACAATTGTTTATTTAGTAACGATAACATTAGCCAAATGCCCATACACTAATAATGTTAGAATAGAAACAGCGACATTTTTTATTCTCAGCTAGCTTTCTTATACAAATAATAATACAATGACTAAACTCGTTTTTACAGTTAGTTTTTTTTGTTGAACATGTTAATGTACAATATTGTTGATATTCATGGCGCGAGAACATCTCTGTATGCCTACATTCGCTCAGCGAAAACATGATCCCTTACACACGCCTAATTCACTGTTTTTGCTTGACTTTTAGATCTATTGTCTCTTGATTGATTACCATACCGGCTTATTTAACTATAATTGATTTCACATTTAATTAAATGAGTGTTCTATACACGAAATATTCAAATCAAGGACGAACTTGTCTTTAAGAATTTGTATTTAAGACAAAAGTCGGTTGGAAGTATCTGTTAGTTTTGTAAAAATAAGTCACGTAATGTATACAGAAACACCAATAGACTAATGGTTATGGATACGGACTACCGATAAGCGGTCGCGGGTTCAAATCCCGCTATTAGACTTTTGTCGTGAACCATATCCTAACACAAGCTGTCTAAAGCTTACCTGGAAAGATTATAAGAAATATGAAATTAATAAAAATGTACTACTATTTTAACAAAAAAAATGAAACACTAAAATTAATTAATCAATGACTTTATATCCGTGAGTAAAAACAATAATTTCCGTTTTATAGTTTTGTGATCGTGAAGACATAATGAAATTATTTTATCTCTACTACATACGCTAAGATATTTTGGTTCAAAATTGTTAAACATTCGAAACATTTTTTGTTACATTAACAGACCACGTTTGTTTTTCCTTTAACTTATAATTAATTATCTATTGTAATTAAGTAACTTACATATGTTTGTATAATAATATTCAATGCGAGTTATACAAGAGTAGTTTCAAAGATTTAAACGATTAAGAAGGTGACTTAGATGTTTCCTCTTTTGATATTTCAGAGGATTATCTCTTTCCCAAATCTTTTTATGCGTACTCGGAATGAAGACATTATTACTTTAAAAATATGTCAAAGGATTTCCGTTAACGTCGGAGCCGTCGTGTCGCAAAGAATCACATGATATTAATCAAGAATGTTGTTCTGCCGTTTTTCAGGTACTTCCCACACCTTTAAAAAACAAGTAAACCTCTTGTATGTATAGCTTTGTATCTTAATTATGTTTACCAAAAAATCCAAGTACGTATTGACAAGCGTGACATTTACACAAGTTGAATGTTTATTGTGAAAGTTAAAAACAATGACCGTTAAAGTACCGAAAACCATCAGACGCTCGTCAGCTGACCTTGACGAGGTGGTATATAAAGAGAAATAACAAAAAGGTATCCGTCGACCGTCGACCGGCGACCGGCGACCGGCGACCGTCGACCGGCGACCGGCGACCGTCGACCGGCGACCGGCGACCTATCTACAACGCTTATGATTCAACGCTCATTCACATCTTGAAATGGATTCTTTTAAAGTGACAGCCGAAAGAGATACGAGTCAAGCTCCACAATAAGACATTGGACGTGCTCAGTTTGCCGAATCCTTGTAATGCAGGTGCTGAATGCATTCCGCGGTATGACCCCAAAAATCTTTTAGAAAAAACAATCGTGCTGATATGCGCTTTTATTATAACTTGCAACTGTTATAATCATATTCATTAAGGATCTGTCGAATTCTCTAACTTGATAAGCTTTCTTCTATACTTATTTTACAAACAGATAGTAGTAGTAGACTAAAAAGATAATGATTGTTTATAAATATTCTCGTCAATGAATTCGACCGTGTCGGTACATTGTTCTCCATTTCCACAGTAACCGATTCATTTCCTTTAACTGTTATTAATTCAAATCAAATCTACGTATCGTTTCTAGATTACAAATGTCAGTGAACTTGTTTACATATACGATGATCGTAGAGATGGCACAGGGGTTAAAATTAATAAATTTCTCTAACACCGTAATACTACTTTACATTTCTGAAGGAATATTAATAGTTTGTTTATTAGTAGACTAGATTTTTACTAAAAAAATCTTATGAATATTAATGATGGAATACTTCTGACAATGGATGTATCTGACCAGTTTAGTGGAATGTGCTTTCTGAACGAAGCGGCCGGTATAAAGTAACCTTGCCGAAACACCTTTATAAAATTTTTTTATGTTTGAAAAAAAAAATATAAAGAAAACAAACTGGTTTAGAAGCTACATAAGGAAAGCGGTGGGAAGTAAGAGCTTAGAATCAAATTAAGTTGTATAGATAACTTGGAAAGTTAAAAAAATCACTTGCTTTTGTTTATGTCCAATGAAACGAGTCCAGGAATAACTAAGAATTTTTGTATCACAATTATTTTTTAGAGTATTTTATTTTATTTACGGCTGCAATGAGAATTCATACACAATTTTAATTTTAGATTAACAGTGGAAAGAAGAATAATACCGGAGCAAGAGTCTCTCTATATCTAAGATTTCGCGCTGAGAAGAGTCAATACGAACTAATATAGTGCGTTTTCTTTACGATAGAGGCGGCTTTTGTAAAAGATTCGATGTGGGCTACCTAAATTAATCATTCGTGTTATTTTCAGTAATTAACTTTTGCAATGTATGTATACATTCATAAATTTCAATCTTATAAATGGAGCACGGTTTCCATTGTATGAAACATCCTAAGTTGATTTTTAAATAGAATTATAATATCAAGACAAAATTGAAGTGTCAATTGTGAATAGTTTTATCGTTATGGACTACCGATCTTGTGGTCGTGGGTTCGAATCACCACCAATCCACTATTGTCGTGAATGATATCCTAACATAAACTTCTTCAAGCTTACCTATAATAGTGACAAGAAATTTTAGTAAATGAACAATTGTCTACTAATATTTTCATGAAATGAAGAAGAAAGATATGTTTTTATTGTTAACTAACTAAATTCCCAATGCTTTGTGAAGTCAACCAACACGCATTGGGCCAGAGTGGTTGACTGTGGCCTAGGTACCACTAATAATAGGGTAGGCTTTGAGCCCTTCGGTGGGAACGTGTAATGAGCTGATGATGATTAAATGCCTCAACTATGTACTTATGTCCTTGAGGACATAGTTTGAACACCCGTGTGTTTTAACTTAGTTACTAATATTGAATAATTCTATAACAATTCGCATGCGATTCCCGAAGCGAATTCATCTGAAAGGGAAACAAAAACCTAATGAACGAAAATAAATCGAAAATAATTCTACTTAATTAAAATCTATTGTATGCGTAATAAATAAATTGTGAAAGATCCATAAATTATAAAAAGAATAAAGTATAATTTAGAGGGGAAAAATGAACACAGAAAAGATACAGAGGACGTACCTGTTTTACCTTTGTCGTGTTCTTATAAAAAGGGGCAAAAAAAAAATAACTTTGGAATCCAATACCTCAAGTTTAACAACTTTTTCGAAGTAGCTTTATAAATTATCCTCTTCTTAATTTTCAAAGTTACCTTGAAGGGAACTTTCAAACATTTTAAAGAACTTACAACGGTCTACTCTTGGCAGTTCCTTCTGTCTGATATGATTATAAACTTTAAAATAGTAAATATTATTAATGTTTTAAATAAAAATAAAAAAGTATTACTGTTCTCGTAAATAACTTTCAATTCATTGCTCCGCGTCGTGTTAACTTAAAAATACGAGCTCAGTAAACCTAAAGCCGCTCGAAAGAACTGTCATGATCTCTAAAAGTCATTATTAATTTACAATATGCCTTCCGAAACATTAATATTTAAAATTTATAACACATTAAATTCAGGCTCTAAATGAATATTTTTAAAAATAAATTAATTAAAAATGTTACAACAGTATCAGTATTAATCGTTATACAAACGGATTATACTATCGTTAATATGTTAATAGAATATAAACATTTTGAACAGTCATAAATGACTAGAGTATACTGTTATCTCTGGTATACAAGTATTATTTTTAAGGGACAAAGACGCTATCAAGCGTCATCTGATCGCATGTGAGATGCCGGTCAACGGGTTGGAAAAGATTTCACATAAGGGACGATAATGGCGCAACTCTGTAAACTCGGCTGTGACACGTTTCGAAATCCAACGAGTGAAAGACCTGGATACAAAACGCCAGAGTACAAAAAGCCTTCGTACACCTACACCTACGACTCCTCAAGCCGGTTGTACTGTGCGCCGGGTAACCGGACCTTTAAAACTAAGTTCGGATTTGCTCGTCATAGCGAGGTTCGCCATTCACGGACATGTCACGGAGGTCATCATCATCCTAATAAACACAGTAATGTATTACTTTGACATATTATTTTGATATACAAACTTTGGCTAAGCGGCTGTTTACTTACAACTACATTTTTATCTACCTAGAACATTAAAGTGATGTACCAAAAGATGGTCCATGGTATCATAAAGTAAATTATAAAAAAAAACGTATTACTCTATTAACCTATAAATGTCGTTTTCAGAATGACAATAGTCTAGTTGGCAATAAACACTTTTTGGAGATATTCACGAGGAAACGACAAATATGTGATAATTTAATTGGCACATCACAAATTCGAGGTCGCGGGAAAATTAAAAATAAACATTACGCAATACCAGTTCCGTTTTGTTATTATTTGAATGATGTTTATGAAAACATCATACTATACGATAGGTACGTAAGTTTGTTCAGGCATTAGTACAATCTAGACTTATGAGTTCCCGGTAAAAATTTCAATGTTTACGAAAGAAGTATAAAACATATATAGGCAAATTATTTTACATTGATTAAACTTACAAATTCGTTCCCGGATACGTTTGATTTGGTATATTTTTTTCACATACACGCAGCGGACCATGAAATTTATCTATGCTATCTCTATTAGTGAATGACTATAAAAATGTTACATCATTACTAAATTAAAACGAACATTTGATAAGCTTGTTTAAATCATGTTGTAATAAAGTTGAATTTTTATTGTAACTATCTTAAGCCTACAAATAATAGAAATATTTCTTGACTTCTCGAAGATGTTTGAACATCGTCCTCCGTAACAAAATTCAAAATTTCACCTCTTTATGTTAAGTCGCAGACGTAGGCGGAATGTCCGTGTTGCCTCATAGTCGGGTCATTCACCTTATACAACATATTGCATATTTTTTTGTACAGTTAAAATGTGTTTATAAATCATTTTTATGTCTAACACACTATACTACCGTTCATTTTGTACAAATAAAAATAATTATAAAACCTGCGAAAAGTTGTCATCTAGCTATAAAAGATTGACCAATGACCCGAGCTAGCAGTAAATTGATGTCGAATAACTTTGACGATAAAGGAACCCATAAACATGTCGGCATCAACAGAAAAATGATCTCTTTAAAGGTCATAACAGATGTAACTTC
>JAODUI010000029.1:4002936-4049692 GCA_027563995.1 Papilio gigon | reverse complement strand
TGCTATGTTAATAATTTAAAATTCGTATTTTAACTTTCACTTTCAATTGTCAGTTATTTCATTTGCCATATGATGTCGGTCAAACATGTTTTGTATTTGATGTCTTCTAACAAACATTCATCTAAATATTTAAATTTCCGCACTCATATTGGTAAGATCATGTATGTCTTATATTGGATAATATTGCTTCTTGGAAAATAATTTTTTTGGTAGACAAGTAAAATTAATTACTTATACTAATTATAAAACGGCTTAACTCATGTGTAAAACGGTGTAGGTACCGACTAGTTTCGAACCCATCGGGGGCTCATCTTCAGGGTGAGTGGGATTGGTACTATAGCGCCAACGCCTGCCCGATTTACACGTGAGTGAAGCCGTTTTATAAGTAGTATAGTGAAATGTCTAATGAAAGTTTTAATAGTTTAATTAATTAATGAATAATTAAAACGCACGATTTTTTTTAATTAAAAAGTATCTTAATAAAATATAAATTGTAATTAATAATTTAACAAAAAACATGTAATTTAATTTCGCAGTCGTCACTAAAATTTCTTTTATCTTAATTCTGCGAGCTCTTATCGTATGATTTAGTAATATACCGTTTAAATTAACCAAACCTTTTTGCAAATCCGTATCGCGTTTCGAGTTATTGGAAATCGAGTAAAAAAAAGGATGAGTAATATAAATTGTGTTGCGGCGCAACTCGGAAACGACCCTGTTTCATCGCTTCTTGTCGCCAAACGAAACTAAATCACGACCCTTTTCATTCCGAGACATCTTTTATTTATATACCTAAGTACATTTAGTTTGTATCTTCAAAGAATTTATCAAAATTTGTATAATATATTCAAGAAACTGCCACAACACATTATTACAAAGTTTCATTTAACGTTCATCATCATCATATCAGCCACACGTCGGGCGTATGCCTCCCCCAAAGATCACCACGTCGATTGGTCTTCGGCCGCCCTTATCCTAAATTTTCCCGCAAACTTGACCAGGTCCATCTGGTGTCGACCTGTCCCGTGAGCGCCATTCTATGTCTACTTAATCAATACTAACCACGATTCATAAATTATGATTTAGTAAACAATGTTAAAAGAACATTTTAATCTTGAAATGTGCTGAAGCTTTAATAATTTTGATTAAAATAATCATATTCTTATTGTAAAAGATATGATGATATATGAACATGACTTCGGCATATGTTTATATTTTAACTGGCATATTTAAAGTCCTTCGAAGGTTACTTCACGAAGTCCTCGTGCCATTTAGTATGTAAAATCTATATTTAGAGCCACCGTAAGTAAGCGGTCTAAGTTCGATCCCCGCCATGTACCAATGTGTTTTTCAATTTTCGAATTGCATAAGTACATTATCCGACGTTCTTACGGTGAAGGAAAACATCGTGATGCAACCTACACATATCGGCGAAGAAATCCAAAGACATGTGTGAAGTCAACCAACCCGCACTGGGCCAGCATGATTGACTATGGCCTAGTCATCCTTAATAATAAGGTAGGCTCTGACCTATAGTGAGCTGATGATGATGTAAGTAAGCGGAAGTAAGTAACAGTAAGCCATTAAACACCTTATACAATAAAAGTAAAATGTCCTATAGCCTTAGTTACTTAGATTTCCGTGGTATCGCTATTGAATAACTTTTGCAATCAACCACGATACTCCTATAAGTGAGGAGTGTGGGATGTATCACTTCTTTTATATAAAATCTATCTCACTTTATACAAAATGTTCAGTTGAAGTAATTTAACAGCCCACGGCATCTGCCGGGAGGCCATCAACACAAATCAATTCGTTCTGTCCTTCAATAAGACCCCCAATAAATTAAAGCTTCGCCGAAATCAATCTTTAAGCTACTGAATGCCTTTCATTGATTTAATACCAGTTGATTAATAGAAATATTTCATATTACAAATGCGTAATCAATTTTATTTGTTACTTTTTTGTTAATTTGATGATATTACATGAAATCTGTGTAAAGGTTTTTAATGTTATTTAGGCAACACTACTTTTATGTTAGTTGAACACATATATATATTGAAGCACTACAACCTGTTAAAAGTTGATTTCTCTGTTTCAGTGTTTTTCTGACTTTTTCTTTCCAGCCTTTGACATTTTTAGATTTCGTTGGACATCATCCAGCTAATGTAATTCCAAAGAGGCGTTACAATATGTAACGTATGTTATAAAAAAAGTATATTGATTTTGAAATGAATAAACAATCGTTATATTTATACTAAATCGTTAGTAATTGGTAAATTAATGGAATAATTACAATCTTCCGCATACCGTTCACCACTCCTCGGCCTTCGAATGCGTAAAAATGCACTCTATCATATGCAGTTTGCATATAAATGTTACATCAATAAAACTATCGGATTATAGACAATAAAACGTTTATCAATACCTTAAACGTGATGAGAAAATATTATCCTTACACGAATAATAAAAAAAAATCATTAATTATACCTCTGTCAGGAATAAACAGTTACGTCATAAAGCAATAATTTCTTTGCTAAAATATTAACTTCAATGTAATTAAGTGAAAATTTTCAAAGATATTCGAGTAATTAGGAAATAGAAGTGAAAATGTTTTCTTTAATATCATCAGATTTTTGTTATTTCCCTAAAATTTCTTTTCCCACTCAATATGGTTTACAATACTCGAATGGCGGGATTCGAACACTTGACCATATGATCGGAAAACCGTACCCTTAATTTTTAGGCTATTGACGCTTTTCATTAATTACATATTCTGTATTAAAAAAAAACTTTTTTTTATGTGTTCTGTTCTTTGATTATCAAATAAAAGTTTATTCTTGTCATTTATGAACCGTTAAAACAATTATTTTTTTTTTACTGTAATTAATACATTTTGCCTAACGATATCTTCTTAATTATCATATTTTATTATTCGTTTAAATATGTTTATCGAGCTTTCTGTAGCGACGTGGGAGCCGAAGGTATTAGCGCCGTGTAATAAAGTATCGAACCGGTACGAGACCAGCTTAGTCGATTAACATAAAAAAAATGTACGTATGCAGTGTACAGTTAGACGCGACATTTGGTGTTAAAATATTAGGACCCACAATCGCTTTTATCACATTTTAATAAGCACCAACTTCCTTCAACTTTCTTAAATAATCAAATACCGTTACAAGTTGCCTATCTCACAAACATCTTTCACATTTTTTGGTAAAAAATTAAATAAAATCATGTATCTCCGGTTTAACTATTTTTTTTCATCATCATCATCATCATTATCAGCCTAATGTAGTCCACTGCTGGACGTAGGCCTCCCCCATCAACTGCCACGATAACGATTTATTTTTACAAATAAAATATTAGTAGATCTTTGTTAATTTACTAATAATTCTTGTGATCATTCCTGGTAAATTTGAGCTTGTGTTAGGATATGGTTCACGACAATAATCGAATGGCGGGATTCGATCCCATGACCGCTAGTACGTTAGTCCTCCGTACCCATAACCATTAGGCTATTGGCGCTATATCTACATTTATCTAATAAACATTAATTCTGATTAAATAAATGTAATTTTGCAATGAATAAATAGTTTATACTGAACAGACTAATATCTTAGTAAAAATATGATTGCTAAAGTTCGGATGTTTGTTAGAAGATACCTTCTATTCCTTCATTCCTTTTACCTTCCTTTAAGCTTCATAGATGTCGCTGATATTTGTCATAGAAGTAAACCACAGTCTGGAAAACGCGTAAGCTGCTAGTTGAGTTTTTTTTTTATTTCACACGAACGCAGTCGCGTACAGCTTTGATCTTAGAAAAGCCAAAGCTAAATAAAAGTCAACGTATGCCAAAATCTTGGTATTACACATTAGTGTTCGTATCACGTACAAACTTAGAGATTCTGTACCGTGTAGATTTGTTCGGCAAATTGCTATAAATCTGAATGTATAAAGATTACATATTTGCCGTTACGAAATATCTAGCAATTGAATCGCTACAGGCAGATTGAAAAATGTCCCAACTATAAATTCGCTCTGAAATCTTTTTGAATGCAATATCTATTGTATATAGAGAAAATTATCTTTTTCTATAAAATAAAATCTTGTATTTCAATTCTCCTCGTAGATATATCTACTCTGTAGAATAGAGAAAGAGATCTAGAAATATGTTCAATTGTTATTATTTTTATACATCTGACTGGGAAGTGAAATTCTATAGAAAAAAACTATTTCTTAACAATAGCAGTGACTTGGATTAAAAAAAAGAATAAAATATATAAATAACCGTTTAAAATTCCAAGTCAGGTTCAACTGTAAATATATTTTTATTGTCCTCCTAGTAAACAAGGAGCTATAAATAACTTGAAAGTGTGAGATCATCTACTGGGAAATACTATATGTTAGCGAACTGAAAAACTACCAAGAACATAGACTGAATACTAATCACTCTCCTTCACTCAAAATAAAGCGGCGAATTTAAATCCATTAGAACTTCCCGCGCACACCATGGAGGTTTCTTATTTAACATTTCCTCCTCCTTTACCCGTAACATAGCGTAACATTAAACACCATATAAACCAAAAAAACGAAAATAAACGCTACCACTCACGTATTCATCCGGTGTTGACACTTATTATCTATTTATAAAAATATCTAATGAAAGTTTCAATAGTTAAACCGTATATATTTCTATTATAACCTCTAAAATACTTCGTTATATCTCCATATTATTACATGTTATAAATCATTACGTGAACTACTTATTACAACGGTCGCATATCAAAATAATGTAGGTTCAAGAAATTCTCTCTGCATATTAAACGGAGATGAATACTCTATTGATAAATAGCTCAACATCGAAATTGAAACAAAAAATAACGCAAGAATATCTCTAGGTCTTAGCTGTAAGCACTAACAATATGAAGCAGAGTGATTCTTTCGATTTAGCGGAGCGTTTTCAATAATAGAATTGAATCCTAACATGAATCTTTCGAACATTGATGGATGGAGCGCGACAGAGTGGATGAATATTCCAGAGGATTCCCTAACAAATATACCTCGGCAAACACGGAGCAAAAAAAAATATGTTTTTCGCCACGTATTTCATAACGTAATAAACAAACATGTAAATAGTGGAACAGTACTTTATGTCAATACGGCGACGAGATGAGATTTTCATACAATTTTCTTTATAAAAGAAGGAGGCAAACGAGCCGTTCACAAATGTGATAATTGAAGCCCACGGATATACATAACGCCAAAGCTACCTCTTTACAAGATTTAAATGCTATTTACAAATCATTACGTGTCTCCACTCGCAACCTTTAAATGTCATTAAAACTATAATAAAGCAGAAGGTAACAATAAATTACATAAAGAAAAAATACAAAGGAGTACTATTAAGAGAGTAATTGTAACTAGTAAAAACTGGGACAAAAATACGAAATGAAATTGAATTTGAATTTTAACAAATTACACAACTGTAATAAAAACTAACATATTGAAGTGAAGCAAAGAAAATGGCTTCATACGAATGCTTTGTCTTTAACCGTAGGTCAAAAACCTTTTACATTATGGACTCAAAAAATTAAATTAGTATCTTTAACAAATGTCATTATAGAGAACTATTCAAGAACAATACATCAATTAACGAATTGATTGCAAAACCGTAGAGAGGTATAGGGAAAAAGCGTTTAGGCGAAGTCTGTTGCAATAATTTCAGAAGAAATCTCGCATGAGTAATGTGATGTTATTTAATAGCTTTTTTTGTTTCGAACTACACAAAAGTTAGCCATCGTCTGCTTAAGAGACTGTATGTCGTGAACACATTTGTTACAAAACATATTATGCGGAGAAAGATCGTATTTTAATTAGCAATTTGCCATTTATGCTAATAATCTTTCTTATCCAATATAATTTTTCATATGTCTACCCCATTTTTATCTGTCTCATAAATAAAACATGTATTAGAATGGGCAAAGAAAACAGTTCTTTATCTACTTTGATATTGTTTCTTTTATTAGTGACGTATAATTCTATATTACGTATAGTAACGTTGAACACATAGCCAGTTACACAAAAGGATCATTTGTATTACGTTTTTGTTACATTTTATCATTACACTTTAAATGTAACTTTGTTGTACCACGTCAGCAAGTTTAATGTATGATATCCCAGTGGAGGCGTCCGAGACGAGGTCAATGAACATAGCGATCAAAAAAATCCTTCCACTTTAAATTGAATCTCGTAATTCCTGTCCCTCCCGTTGCCTTCGAAGAACGGAACGGCGATTCGAATTCGCCGCGAGCCTTATAAATACCGCTATCTTTGTTTTAAGAATCTAAATTATACATTATGCCATACTACTTTTCCTAAATGAGAATTTTATTGGTACGAATTCCACCTTTCGATAATGCTCTCAGTTCGGCTGTTTGTTATTCGGATTCAAATCGGAAAGGGACCGACTCACTTAAGCTCCGAAGTTTTTTTTACGAAATTAAGGAAAAAGATCTTAGAGCCCTTTCTGCCAGGGATTTAAAATAACGTTGAAAGGAGCGTTTGTAACTTACAACAGAATCTGTTAGAATAATTTAGAAAGCTGTTTCCATGTTTCAGGGATGATGACAAGTGAACAGACATAAAATACTTACATGAGGTGGTTTTGAAAGATTGATTCGCGACATCTCGGTATCTCATAGAATCAAACCTTACGTTTTCAGTGCTAAAAACAGTATGAAAACATACTTTCATCCCTTTCCATTAACTTTATTGAAACAGAGATAGCAATATGTTTCGATCGACGTGTTGGGGAAATCGTGGTTGAACAAACTCGTGTAGTATACTTCGATTGGTATTACATATACTAAAGAAAGGCGGTACCGAGAGGCGTTAGTTGTCACTAGTATTGTGTTCATATTTCTTAAAAGTAATTCTTTGTTATAAGAATATGAATACAAAGTGAACTGTTATCGAATCGAATCTTTACATCGAACTAAGAATATCCTTTTCAAAAGTCATATAAGAAAATTTCCGCTTGTCATATTTCGATAAAAAAAAAACCTTAAGGTTGACGAATTAATAGTAACTTAATTGTCTTGTACACTTTGTGTTCTTAATATCCTGAATGTCAACATAAGCTAGTTAACTGGTGTAGACATTTAACCGAAAAAAATAAAGATTTTTCTTCGGGATATAAAATTACTATTACAAGATTGAACCTAGTACTATACTCCTATCATCATGCTATTCTCAGTTCATTCTAATATGCATTCATAATAAATTATTTTCATTATCCAGATTATTATAGTAGACGTCACCGACACAGCCTCCAGCCGCTGTTAATGAACGAAATCGTTTAATTTATTCGTTTGCGAGCTTACGGTTTCTTTCATTCGATATAGGTTCAAAAGAACTATTTATTACAACTTCAATATCAACAGGATACGCCACTTCGACATATTTTAGAAAGGGGGTCGATGAACTGAATGTGTATTTATTTTACATTTGTCAATCTTCAGACGAGACGAGTTTTATAAAGGACTAGTTGCTGACACATGGAATTGTCCAGTTTGATTCTAACGTTTCATTAATCAATAAGCTCTCACAGTCTTAACCCAGTCTTAGAGATAATTAGGTACCTCAATTGTCTTGCTTTATCATGCATATTGTTTATATATTTGTCAATTATTTATTGATTCACTCGCAATGATAATACAAAAATTGTTTATTTAACATTGTAAGGGGTTCGCCATTACCGACAAATATTTTATACGTGTAATATTATGGACAGTTTCGAGCTAATATTATAAAATTTAAATTGAAAACTATCACCTCGGAGACTTTTTTTTTACTATAATATATTCATTATCACAATGCATATGAGTTAGAATTTGTTTTTAGAATATGCAAATTATATAGTTTTCAATGATGTACCTATAGATGGCGTTCAAAATCTATGGACACACATTATTCATTTTCATTTCTCTCATTTATTAGATTCCTTGTACAATATAGAGCATTTCAATCTCTCAATATAATACGCAATGTTTCATTGTTTCTTTCCATGAAGATCCACGTTTAGTACGCACAAGGAATAATATATTTTTTTGCGCAGTGTCAATGACACACTTAGATCGGAATCTTGTGATAACCTACTGTAACAAGAAGGAACTAGTAAAATAATTGCAAATTTATTTCGATAACATCACAAGTAACCCGCCTACAAGTGTAGCTCGTTCGGGTGCTTGAATAAAGTCGTTTCATTTCAACCGTTATGCCTAAACAAGAGCACAGCATAAAACATTTTAATGAGTGCTAAAACGTTATGATATTCCATAAAACCGTTTTTATAGCAGCAAAGTTTTTAGCGAAACATCAAATTTCAATGATTTAAAAATGTATTTGATAAGAATTTAAGTATTAGATACTTACGTCTTATAGAGAGTTGACTTTCAAAATGTCATTTTATATTGCAAATGGCAACACTGAAGGAACTTACCTCAAACAGGCCCACGGAGGCCTTTTAACTGAGTATTAGTCAGATGTATTTATGACTATAATGTTAAAGCGACTAGTCCATACGCACGGATATCCAATAGTCGTATTCATAATTGTCGTAGAAGTAGTCGTAGGTTCGAACCCTTTACGACTGTGTTCTGAACTGAACGTCCTAACTCTCAATTTTACTGGAAATATTAAAAAAAAAATAGTAAATTGATTCAACAATCTGTTAATATTTTTTATTTGGGACAAAATGTTACGATGTTCTAATTAGCACTAGTATTCTAGGTTATACAGAAACCTAGATGGAACGACAAAACATATTTAAGTTTTTATCACTAATATGATAATGCTAGGTTACTAGATACGGAAATAAAATAAAATTGCATAACACTTCCAAATATTATTTACACAATTATTTTGACAACAACTTCTAATTACAATGGTTACGTAGTGTTTTGTTTCTAAACCTACTTTCAAGGTAATGGGTTTAATCCGCTTATATATTTAACAAAATAATTTTGTTTTTTACTTAGATAGAAGTATATTTTTATTTGATACGCTTTAACCAAAGATTTATTTTCAAGCGAGGAACCTCATCGGTTAAGTGAATAAAAATTTTATCCGCGAACCTGGGACTTTTCAGTTATAGTTACTAAAATATTGGTACATTAGTGGTATGTATTTATTAACAAACAATAAAATCTGGTAATACTGAGATGTCATGGTGTCAGGACGATTCACGTATAAGGAATACAAATTAATTAACATTATAAAGTCATACAAAAAAAACTTCAATTTTGACAAATGTCAACCATGAACTTTAACAAACTTTAATAATAGGCTATAATCCAAAACATGTTCAATGGAAACCTATGCTTAACTGATTGTCTATTGTAATTTATCGTCATATTATTTGCCAGGTAGGCTTCAAATACATTTAACATTAACCACCGAAATTATTAAGTCGAATTAATCATTAATAACAAAATTCGAATAACTTCCCACGTATCTCCCAAGAGTATTGTGTATTTTCTAAAACATTTTTGAAAAAAAAGGCAAGACAGTAACTTAACAATGTCAAACACATCTTACTAATTGGTCTTTTAATTATTTTTATTATATATTTAGTATTTAAAAGAACAGTAATTAATTTTAGTAATTTCAATAGTCTATTCCTGGACCCTGGAGGTAGCCTGAAGCCTGTAGCCTTCGTACCTGCAATAACATAAATTGTATATCAGTAATAGATAATGTAAATAGTTTTAAAAATAATTGTAAGTTTTTATCAATAATTTTAATAAAGTAATAAAAACCAGTCTAACAAAATCCACGATAGGAATAAATTAGAGGTACGAGAGTGGGGCATAGAGCCTTTAAAAAAACACATGTTACTAAACATTGTACTACGGTATCATCGAAACTTCAATAGAATTAATTGGAAGAAAATGATCGACCATTTTGTAAGAGCTTGTAATTCGTAAAGTTCATTTATTTAATTATTGTTCATTTATAATATTATTAAAAACATTACTAGGATATATTAATTGTTGTAAATGCTTAGAATAATAAGCACTTTTTATATAAGCTTGCGTTTCGTCAACTTATTTTCGTATAAATCCATTTTTATCCACGTCAATATCAACTAAAAACATTAAACGTTTCATATCTTCTGTAATTAAATTAAAAAAAAAAACGTAATAAAAGACTTATTTACTATTTATAAGGACATTAGCCATATATTTAGAGGAACCGCGACCGCACCGCCCACGGGCTGGCATTAAACAAAGTCCAGCTCACAAACTTAAGTTAAAGTCATTTGTGTGTTATAAACTATCAACTTTAAAACAAACTTTAAACATTAAATAGTGAACAGAGGATATTATTTAGCTACTAAATTTCATAAATGGAATTTATACTAATATTTTAAGTATTGAAGGGAAGGGCTAAAATTTAAATTATATTAAGGCAAGTTTGAAAAATTAAGAAGTAAAAGGTTATTGTGATATGGACATGTTATGAGAAGAGATGAGCACAGAAACTAGGAGGCGATGAGAATGTGGATGGCTATAAAGGTAGAGGAAGAACGAAAAAGGTGTAGATGGATTGTGTGAAAGAGGATATGCGTAAGAACTGTGTAAGTTCAGATATAACAGCTGACAGATATTTATGGAAGAGTAGTACATACTGTGCCGACCCTCCGCAGGGTAAAGGGCAAGTTAATGTTGATACTAATATTTTAAAAGGATGACAACAAACTTATTGAAGTAAACACGTATACAGAGAACAATATGATGACTTTCTTTTGAAATGTTTAAGCTTTCTAATAGTGTTATAGTTTTGTACATGGTCTATACTGGCAGGCTTGACACGGTCAAATTCAAACCGCCGTCCTGATTAACCAGTTATCATCTGCTGATGGAAAGAGGAACTCAAAATTTAAAGACTCATTTCGGTTTAAAGATCAATCAAATAAATTCTTTTCTATTCCATTATATTTTATTCTGTTCTAATATCTTTTCTTTTGAACATTATTTAAAAAGAAATTCTAGTAGTGTAATAAAAATACGTAAATCTTTTGATAAAATATTGTTTTCCATTATAAATAAGGCATAATTAATATTTAGGGGTCGTATTCACAGGACACGATGCGCCATCGTTTTATTTATTGCACGAAAAAATAACTTTAAGCCCATTTAAAAACTATCAATTATCGTTAATGTGCAAAATTATAATAATTCGGATAAGATTTAGACTGATATGTGATTTATGTGGGCTGTTAAGTATACAGTAAACTGCTACTTCTATGTGCCGGGGAACAGGAGATGGAGTGCTATCACGGCCTGTCACCTACGCACACGTACAAAGGCTTCGTCGCCAAAACACACGCACACATACAAGCATATGCCAAATACGTTGCGGTATCCGAACAACGTAAGAAGTCATATAAGAGGCGCATCTTTGAGTTTGCACATTTTAGTATTAAAAGCCCGTCGCTGGCGCGCGGGACATGTTAGCGAATTTTAGCACGTAACGAACTTAGCCGGCACTGTATTGAGGCTTTGACTTGTGTTGTATATTGACCGAGGGACGAACCTGCAGCTGCTGACGGCCTGCAGGGCCAACGCCTGCGCCATGGGGCGGGGGTTGCAATATTGTATTTTGGTGAGTGTCTCTTTAATATTAAATTTTATATATTAATACGCTTTATATTATACCTATTCCGTATATAAAATAGATTTATTTAATTTTATTAACAACTTATAATAAATTAGCTTATACGTATAATTTAACAATAGATTTGAATTTTAAAATATTCAAAATTTTATTTATTTTGCAATAAAAAAAAACCAAAATATATTATAAATGCAAAACAATTAAATTACAATATTTTGTATTGATTATTAATATGCGATGCTCTTGAATTTCGGTGTCGTATTATTACTTAATTTTTTTTTAATATGTGGAACATATGTGTTTTTTATTTAAGAAAAATATTAATTATTGAATGATGAAATTAAAATAATGTAATCTTAAGAAATATGTTTTATTCGTTAAGATGTAATAAAGACAAAAGATCCTGTTTCCATGGGACTGATCGAGCAAAAATACCTTTTTTTTAACATCCTTGACCTTTTCTTTACATAGGTATGTTATCACTTTATGAGTCATCATCCATACATAAACATACGTTCTTATGGCAACTTACAAAATATATTACTAACGTATATCGTTTAAAACTTTAAGGGATAAAAAGGAGGTAAAACAAGTTAAAGATGATTCGACATTCGATGTGTTTTTTTAACATGATTGCTTATATATGAATGTATAAAAGGTCTTAAATTATATTACGGACGACTAACCACACAAAGATCAAAGTAATATAAGTCAATAAACCGTAAATTGTTAGTATACATTTATAATTTTGCGGTCAGACGAAACCTTAAAAATGTTTGGAAACTTCATAAGAACGAGGCCCTTTTTTAATCTATACAAAATGTAAACATAAATATTTCGTTTAAAAATTCCATTGAAAATTATTCAAGTTTATTTAAAATTTAAATATATTGTTATTTGTCGCCACGTGTTACCTCATTCACGTATTTTACTAACTTACTTGATTTCCTTGACAAAATCAACAAAAGCCATTAAAATATTCTACAATAATGTACCAAATTTATCTGCTATTAGTCAAAGAAATATCGACTTCTACAACATAACTAATAATACATATTAATTGAGTTATTTTAACAAGCCACAAACTATAATGACCGAAACGAATAGATATCGGCTGTACATTTTCAAGAAAAAAAAAACATCGATTGGCAACAATTAATTTTACTACGCAATTATTTTTTCTAACACACATAAAAACTCTTTGTCTGAAATAACATATTTATTTAGTAAAACTTTCGTTTCCTATATTAAATAAACATATTTTAATTTAATTTACAAAAAACTTATAAATGGGACTTTTGCAACAAAATATGCTTATATACAAAGGCACAGAATTTTTTTTTTCATTTAAC
The DNA here is from genome assembly GCA_027563995.1 of Papilio gigon. Lineage (NCBI taxonomy): Eukaryota > Metazoa > Arthropoda > Insecta > Lepidoptera > Papilionidae > Papilio > Papilio gigon. Next base: position 4,036,658 of record JAODUI010000029.1, on the reverse strand, counting down.
TTGTGTTAATGGTATTTGATTGTAGACAAATAACGTAGTTTACTTTTTTTTTCACCGGATGTATATTTTATTGTGTTCTGTAATGGAGCCTAATCGCCTAACGCTTAAGAAATAATAAAGTTGAATGTCCTGTGAGCCGGCCGCGGACTCACCAAGATTTAGATCATTATAAAACAAAATGGCCAACACAATTTTGGGAACTTGTTTGACAGTTTCCCAAAAATTAAAACTCTAGAACATATTTCTTGATAAAAACGTCGCCTTGTCTCTTGATTTATAACAGACAAACACAGTCTAAAACTTAAATTAAACAAAATCTATAAATTTCACATCCAAAATATATCGAATTTCTTAATACGTACTTTTATGACAATTAGCTATCGCTGTCTCTATATAAGACGTATGAATGTTGAAGTCAAGTTGTAGCACAATCGAAATATTAGAGCAAACGTTAAGAGTCCATTGAATGGTATGATAGAACAAAAGGTTGAAAAAAAACCAGGTCCGTTTCGTCGGAAAACATGTCACCAGACATATTAACCGTAAAAGAGTATTGTAAGCTTTATATAATAAGAATAGTGCCCTCCGAATGCTGACTAGGTTACGTGTGCCGTTAAAAGAACATCGAGAGAACGATGACGTGGGCACTGACTCAGAAAACTCATCCTCACGTTACAAAGCAATTAAATACACTCGTTTACCTTCACAATCTTGAATATCGATTAACTCGCCTTATTAATTTCGACAGTTAAACAAACTTATGTATTTACTTTTTCTAATTTAAACCATAAGAGAGTTTATTGAAGTTAATATTTACAAAAAGAAATGTCAATAGTGAGATCTGGTCCGCGGCTGAGTAAATTTTACTAATAGCTTAAATGCGAATCTTTAAAACAACTGAATGGATCGGACGGAACTGGATCTTGCCACAGAGATAGAATACAATTCAGAATAGCGCATAGTTTAAAGAATTTTTAATACCGAACGAAGTCGCGGGCGATAGCTAGTTCTATACTCCTTTGACATTAGAAGATTCGATGTTCATTCAAACTAACAAACAAGTAAACAAATCTGTTTACTCCAAGTAGAATATAATGAAAATGAGTACAAGGGCATCGTATTAACTTTTGTATTAAACTGCACACCTAGATATTTGAGACGCATTTCTATAATGCTTGAGAGATGTCAATTGTTTTCTTACTTTACTACTGTAATACTCATTGCTCATAGACTTTATAATTATATAGTAATCATTAGGAATGTAAACTTATCTATTTAACAGTAAACTTTTTTGATTTGTTATGTGATATCTCAGCCATCACGGCACAGACTTGAATCATTATATTTGTAAACAAAAGCCCTACACTTACGTCAGGTTTTAGGCTATTTATTATCACGCTATTACACTTAGACGGTAAGTAAATTGGTGAAAAGTATGTAAGAATTTCAAGCGGGTAAAGCCACATGGATATAATTAGTATTATTATGTATAGATAAATATTATTAACAAATTTACACGGGAGGGGCCCAACCATCTTGTCAATATTGACAATAAAAATTCGATACATTTGTTTGATTTGGCTTATACGTTTGTAGAATACTGTCTAATTAAAAATCCCTAACATTACTAGCAAAAAAAAAGTTACCATCTGTTACATACTAGTATTTAAATTTTATAACTCTCTTTGAATAATTCAAGTGTTCAACTTAAGTTGAGAGAATAATTTTGAGGTCCCGACGATACGTAACGTTTATTTTTTACGATCAGAAGGAAAATTGGACGGAATTAAATAAATTACAGGACGGTGAAAGAAATGATAAGATAAAATTGTGAACCTCCGCAAAGGTGCATGCACTTTACATTTGAGTACATACAACCTTAATATACGTGTGCATTTATTTAAAGAAAATGTCATTCCAAGTTGATTTTTTTTTTAATATTACCAGACTTTTCTTAATTTACTAATTCTTTAACCACGAGGTACTTTAAGATCTGGGCTTATGCTAGGTTATGGTTCATGACATTAGTCGAATGTTGGGATTCAAACTCTCGATCAAGTGATCGGAAATAACCATAATAACCATTAGTCTATTGGCGCTTATTATTAACTTAATTTGAATTTAGAAAAAAAAACTTATTATTATAACTTGATTAAAAAAAACTAGAAGTTCAGAAAACAAAGTTTAATTTTGTTTTTTACGTCTTTCTTTCTATAATAGACTGATGAGTTAAGTTTTATCAAAGCGGGGTCATTAGACCCATTTGCAAAAAAAAAATGTCAAAAACTTAATGGATAAGGGACATTGACATTGTCATTCTATCTCGTATAAGTTAATAGGTGTGTCGTAATCCTCATGCACGTCTCACATTGTGTTGTCAATCAGAACATCGATTAAAAAATACAATCGTTTGTTTGTAATATTAACGGTAAAGATGTCAGGAGCAAAAATTTACTTCTAACATTGGTCTAATCTAGTGCTGTGTTAAGAGTAAATGTTTACTACTAAAAACAAACTGAACAAATGAAGAAATTTCAGTCTTTACTGCATTGTACCCTATTTAAGTGAATGCGGTGTAACACAGAAGTTTGTAAAAGTACATTTCAAAGATTCAATTCTATATTCGAATTTAAATACTTCAAAAGACTTTGTGGAAATTTAAAAATAAATTTAACAAAAATTGTAAAAAAAACAGTGTAGATAAATAGAGATACTGGTACGCCGAGGGAGCAAATGAAAAAAAATCTATGTGTTATAAAACAACGTAACTTTTCAGCAAAGCCGTGTGTCGGTAGAAATGTAAATGTAGAGGCAATGAGTTCTTCATACGAGAGACTTAACATAGAGTGAACGTTACATAACTGAGTATTTAAAGTCCTATTTTCTCTAACCCTTTAACACTTCTCCTAGATATGAAAACTTTACATTTATGATTTCCGTTATTATCGAGTAAAACCACTCACACAATAATATTCTTGTAAAAGACATCAACGATTGTGTTAAAAAATCGTAGTTTTTTTTTTTATTAACATTATAAAGTATGACTGGAACATAAATGATTAATATATAAACAAGTTTTTAGTCAAGTGTTCATCTTATATACATACGTATATAAAATCTATATGCTAGTAAGCAATTCCGTCAAACAGATTGATGTCCACTACATATAAAAACACGCACCCAAACTTTTCAATTACTTTTTCTACAGAGATTTATTAGACGTAGTATTTAAGAGCGTGAAGATACAAAATTGATACTGCTTAATTGTAAAGGCGATAAGTTCATTATACTCAACGGAAACACGTCGAAGAAACGCCAATAGCCTAATGGTTAAGGGCACGGACTACCGATGTAATGTTCGTGGGTTCGAATTCGACTATTATGATCCATATCCTAACACAAGCTTTTACAAGCTTACCAGGAGTTTTTACAAGAAATATTAGTAAATTAACAAAAAAAAATCGACAAATATTTTACAACAAAAAAAAAACAAGTTGTACAAGTTAGTCAATAGTTTTATTACAATATGTTAAAATATATTGTTAGATTAATTATCTATCAGAGTATATAGCTTTGAAATGTTATTAGAATTCCGGAATGTCAACAATCCACGTCTACGGTCTGATATTATGTCACTGACTCATCTCTATTTATAATCTAACGTCGCTACAAACAATATTCCGGTTGCAAATAGAGCCGTGTGAGATATTCGCCAAGAGTTCGGTATAGTTTAAAGGTTGAGGATGCGCGCCGGCTCACCTCTGACAGATCATGATGTAATCGAATGCCGGCCACTTACGCATTAAATTATACCAATCACGTTATAGTAGCGCTGAAGAAAATATCGCTTGCATATATCGCTTACATTTCGTATAATCAAAAAAAGATACTTCGCAAACATCATTATAAATGTACATTGACTGTAACAAAAATCCAATTTGCGAAGTTGTACCCGTCTTTCTACCAGTCCTCTTTAATTCCGTGTTATGTGCAAACCAATTTTGACAGCACTTTTACTAGAAAGTACCTGATGTATACGGGATTAACTTAGACCGTTTTTAAGTAGATTCTAACAAATTTGCGACTCACTGTTGCGCCTAATTTTAGTAATAGCATCATTGTATAATGTCATTGGGAAATAAGGGAATAACAATGAAGGAAAATGAAAACATCCAACAGTAGAAGGGCTGCAGAGCGTACGAAATAATTGGGGCGGGAACATACCAGTAGTGTGCTGTATTAGTACGTGGTTTTAATTACGTATAGAATCAGATAGTAATATTATTACTTAATAATAATAAAGAATATACATATTAATGTATATACAGTCATCGCTTTAAAAACATAACGAACGTTAGCATCTTGGTGACTAATGCTGTCGATTAAAAAATCGCAATAAATTTAAACTGGTCCAATTAAGTTTGGTAGGTAAAAAACACTTTTATTTTAGATCTTATTTTAATGGCAGGCTATTGAACCGAGCGCCTACCGGATGTTTGAGGTACTGTCTCGACGACAACCGCACCGGATCAATCAATCAATGTAATATTTATTAGTTGTTAATATAAAAACAGGTAGCACGAAGTTAACCTTTCATAACATATACACGGTCGATGGCATTGAATATATTTTGATAGATTGCTCACAATTATTACTTTTATTTATTTTTGTACTTCACTACTTATACACGATGTCATGCACTTACTGCAAATATTTCGTATAAGGATGTCCATTACAGACTAATTAACGACACTGAGAGAAACAGTTGATAAACAACTGTTTCTCTCAGTGTTGTGTGTCAAATGTTTTCAAATATATCAGCGTTGACTTATAACTCGTGACATTTTCAAACATAGATAAGGACTTATTTTTTTAAATTAAATAACTTTAGAGACTAAGAAAAAACTTGACAGAATAAAAATAACTGGGAATTCAATTTATGTTCAAAGAAAGTATTTTGAAATATTTTTGGTTGTTGATTTCTTAAATCAATTTTCAAACCCCGATCGTATTTTTTCATCTAATTAAGTATTTTCTTAGGATATTTTTTAATATGAGACTACAATAACACATAAGCGCCACTAGCCTAATGGTTAAGATTACGGATTTCCGACCACTTGGTCGAGAGTTCGAATCCCACTATTCGACTATTGTCGTGGATCATATTCTATCACAAGCATAGACGTTAGTTTAAGTGGTAAAAGAAATATTAATTGACTAACAAAAATCTTTAAATATTTTTATATACAAAATAATTAAGAGTGTTGTGTTGGATATACTTTCCTTTTATTATAAGGAATGCGGTAAGCTCGCGTATTACAGTATACACCCAATGTACATACATCGTTAATTCCTGATGCCATATTGTAAATAACATAAAAAAAAAACTTATATGATAATACCAAATGCCTCTTCGAGGTCGAAAAAAAAAACACCAACGCCTTCCGCTATTAGCCGGAAAATATTTGATAATACTTCAAAAGATTTAATCTGCGTGTGACATATTGTTAGCAGAAATAACTATAGCAATGAGTGACGCACAAGATACGATTAAGTTATACTTCATAAGGTTGAAAATATTTGACCGAAGCTCTATTCTTTTTAAAAAAAAAAAGAAAAAAAAACGAGACTAGCATCTGTGGTATTGTATTTCAAAAAAATTTACAAGACATATCAATTTCTATGATGTGGCACGCATTAATTCCACGCTCACGTCATATTCAAATAAGAAATCACATTATTATGTACATATATTAATATATACAATATTAAGGAACTTTTTTACAATACTAACACATACAAAAATTTAATTTAAAAATAAATCAACATGTAGTCAAAATAACAGATGCAAAGTAACCTCCAACTTAAAATAAAAGAAAATGATAACTTAATTAAGGCGTCAAGAAAAATTAAATCTAAATTTACACGAACTGACCACGAGATTTCGTTCTCACGCAAAAGTCGACACGTAAAGTCGCCCGAGGCACATTTCTTTATAATCAGAGTCCCTTCAGGCGAATCATTTAACTTGAAGACTTAAAGCATTGTTCCGTGTAACTTAAGCCTTTCGTAACATACGATACTGGTCGGAACGTCGCCAAGTATAGCAATACAACCTTAAAACATATAAATACGAAGATAAATCACCAGATGTCTGCTTAATAAAATTCTTAAACAGAAATGAAATGTTTAACAAGAGGTCATTGCATTGTGCAATTGTCTCTTGTTTGTATGGACCGTGCTTGATGGATGATTCTTTTAATAAGGGCCAATATAAATTTATTACCTGAAATTACTATACAGGGTAAAAAACCTTAATATTAAAATTCACCTTAAAAAACATTTTCTTTTGTTATCAAAATTATACAATATATAAAAATGTATTGATAATTCAAACATAATAAAAAGCACAAATTAAATGCTCTAGATTTAAATAATTGTATTATTCAATAAATTACTTCCCCTGTAGTTTATGAATGAGACTAGATAAAGGCAAGATGTCATTGACTTTGAAAATTAACTCAATTAAATAACAATATTTTGATTAATTCAACAGTTTACGATACTTTAATGGTGTGATTTATTCAATTAGAATACATAATATACTACATCCATTGACAAAACTAGATCATTTGTTAAATTTATTATTCACACGATGTTGCTACAAGGCTAAAGAATTGATTACATACGAACATTTTATATATAGATTTTATAAAAAGAGCGACGGGTCGCGAATGCACTATAGTAGCAATCCCACTCACCCTGAAGAAGAGCCAACGATGGGCTCGAAACTAGTCGGTACCGACATCGATTTACACGTGATTTAAGCCGTTTTTTAAGTAGTATAGTGAAATGTCTCACGAATGTTTTAATAATTTAATTTTATGTAGAGGAAAATAAAATAGTATTAATTATTTTTATGTAATAAAAACTATCTCTTGAAATACATTACTTTGATTTAAATTTCATTTTCGAATAAATATTCTGTAAGTAATTCTGTAAGTAATTTCTTTTTCAAAACAAAATTTATATAAAATTATAGCCACTCCTCAGGTCTCTTTGTTTTTGTCTCTAACTTGGTTTTATTAATTAGTGAAGACTATTTTTGAGACAAAAACAAAACAAGTACAAAAACGAAAAACTGTCTGTAATCTTTCTTTTACGATTCTATCTGTGAGTCGAGTGATATTTACTAATTTATTTAGTTCTTGACTTATTCGGTTATTAGGCTGTTGTGATGAATATTGAGTAAAATATTTTGACTTATTACTAAACGTTCAATAGCGACACCTGTCTTGTGAGTTTGGTAATCAATGTGTTCGATATAATAGCTTTACATCAAAGGTTAGTAAAATCACCTGACACTTTCACTGGTGCACGGGCACCGTACACTGTTCGTCTGTCGTCTGTTACCGGATGCACGCGACCTTCGCCAGTTTGCAGAACCACTTAACGCTTAAAATGGCTTCCAAACATTAGTGAGCATGTGACATAATCCGATGGCGTCACCCAACGGAACCTTGACATATTGTACCAAACATTTCGATTGACTACGAACTTTGACTTCGTTAATTTAAATACGATTGCATTAATGTAATAATCGATGATATTAACACTGTTGACTGACAACATGTGACGTATATCTTAAATTCGTGTCTATCAAATTGGTGTAGACTGGGAGAGTAATTTTAAACAAATATTTCACGGAACACTGACAATCAAGGATCGTACAAGGAGAAAAAAACCTAAGAGGAAGACTCTGATATCATTAAACCATACTTTAGTTATCCAACTCATAAAAAGTTGACACCGCAATAATAACTCTTCGACAAGTCAATAACACTCAACTCATATGGTTTGATCTTTAATGTATCTAGTTTTTAAAGGAAATATGTCTTGTTTCATTTTGCTTTTTTTTATATATATCGTGTGGTCAACAGCATATTTCCATTTAAGCAACTTGCATCAAGACGGATTAAAAAAATGCAAATTCGTCTGCAAGCGGCGAGTTACAAAGTAAACCTGATTAAATCTCTGGTGACCAAATTGTTTTTAACCGGAATTCCATGCGACAAACATATTCTAAATATAAAAAAAAAATTATGCGGATTAAAGAAGTATGAATGCTCTTTTAAATTCGAGAAGGGTGACTTTAACATAAATTGTAAACAAAAAAGTCGCAAAAGTAATTTAACTTTCGTATGGTCAAAGCTATTTTGTCAGGCACCGTAACTTAAAGGCGCTTTTTAATTCCGCTTGCGACCTCCACTTCAACTTTTTTTACATTGAACATTAATTTATTATATTTATATAATTTGATTCATAAGTAGGTTACGTATTTTTGTAACGCATTAAATAGAAGACTACTACTGAAGAAAATTGCTGACATTATAAACGCGAAAGATTGGAATAATAGATATCACTCAACTCCAGACTGGTGAAATAGTTCAATACAAAATGTTGAACATAGATAGGTTACAATTTGAAATAGTGTATAGGCTAATGAAGTTTTTTTTTTAATATTACGCGGACGGAGTCTGAAGCGACATACAATATTTCGTATTATACGACAGGCGTACATCTCACGTCTCTTTCACATTAGTACATTAACGATTGTCACATGTACTTCTAATGTCATTATAGAGACGTTTTTAGAAAAAAGATTTCATTTTATAATGATTAAATTTATACAATATAAGAGTCAAAGAAGCTCTAAAATCCGTTTTAAATGTCTCTACTTGAATAATCATTCTCATAAATATGTAGATGCCAGTTCAGATTAAAATTTATGTCATCTTTAAATATAAGTACTATGTATGCTAATAAATACCTAACAATATATATTTCTGTTTCGATATAAAATGGTTGAAGCATTTTCTTGTCAATGTGTTTCCGAAATATTACCAAGGACTTATATTTATTAATTTTATACACGTCAAACAAACAAGATATTTAAACGCAAATTAACAAATGAATACATTTGTTGGAATGAAATGTGAAATGAAACCTTCATTCAAGATAAGTCTCTAGTAACTTGATCCCGATATCCAATTCTATAGGTGAATTCAATTGAAATGAGAAATTATAATTACGTATGTAGTGACAACATAACAGGGTAGACTACGAGCCCCTCGGTGGGGACGTATAATGAGCTGATGATGATGATGATGATGATGATGTAGTGACATGAACAATAAAATACAATGTCAACCCACATATGGAACATTTCGAACGTTTTAATGATTAAATAAATTAACCAAACGTGTCTCTTTTTCTAAGTCTATGATTACTACCTTATACAGGCAAAATTATTTAGATAGACACACATAGTCTGCTTTATTTTAAGACTTGTGTAGGCATAACAGTTAATTTGAATTTGCATTAGGGTATTTAACTAATAAACGATTAAAAAAAAAACTATCGCCAAAAAGAGGTAAAAGTCCCGTCGTTAAGCAATACCCATAATAAATAATGTAGAGAAAAAAGAAATACCATTATATCTAACACGACAAAAAGAAATTTTGATGGTACATTGTCATTCTTTTGTACAAGCTTGTGACAATACCCGTTTAGGTTTCTATGTCAAAAGTATTGTGTCGCGAATTTTCACTGTTAAAAAAATGCGGCTTTTTTCAAATGCTTACACGTATGTGCTATCAAACACATTTACACCTTGTATGTGTGTTTACGTGGCTTAGAAACGAGACCGTGGTCTGCGAGGTTACGGTCACGGACGTCGGGGACACGGCTAAAATATATACCGAACGCGTACTGAATCCTAACACGATTTGTGTCAGTCCCAAATATAAAGTGAATAACCTAACCTCTTGATCCACAACGCCGTACATTCTGAAGTTTAATTTTAACATAAATAACGCGGTCAGCGGCGGACATTTACGTAAAAGATTCGAAGAATTTTGCATATGTTAAAATAATCAATAGAAAATTGAATTGTTTTGTAATCTGATTTTTTAAACAAGCGTTTCTTATGTGAGTTGTATTTTCACATTTAATGGTTAAAGATTCATTTTTCTCATTCATTTAACTTAATTGAATATAAAAAAATAATGCACTATTAATTGCAAGATCGTATAACATAATAAGTACGTTAATATTAATATAGTTTTTTTTATGAGAAATTTTATTGTTGTACTCTGAATTTTAGTGTTTGACGAAAAATTATACTTAAGAAATTCCTTCACTTTAATTGCAAATTTCACGGACTGGAATTTAGACCGGTCATTAAACTGAATATCGAGTTTAATGTACCGTTTTATATAAAAGCTAGGCGACAACTTTTTCTCAGTTATTTGAATTTCATTAGGACATAATTTTTAAAGACTACATCGCAGACCGGACGTTAATCTGTGTCTATAAGAGTCAAAACCATATCGCTATTTCTATCTGTTTAGATACGTATTGTCACATTACCTAAGAAAACTAAATTAACAATGTCAACATTAACATTCTTCATCTTTTTATGACATTAACAGGAAATAATAAAAATATTTTTACACCTCGAGTACACTCAAATAACCCAATATTAGTTTTAGCAGCAAAACAGAAGTTAACGCACCGCTCAATTAGGCAACGGAGCCGAAATTTGTTCATCTCAACTTTGTAAATATTGCTTAGCAAATTGCCTTCTCTGTACTGCATTTATTTCTTAATATTCTAACATATACCAAAATATAATTCACACATTTATATTCAAAGTTGAGTATTTATTTTTTTTAATTATTGCAAGTTTATTATAATCTTTCAATCAGTAATATCGATGGTTATCATAAATCATGTCGCATCAATCTTTAATGTTATTAATTTCGATATAACATTACAATTGTTAAATACAATCATTAAGTTTCGTGAGATCTCATCTTCATATTCAATATATACATTCACAATACAGACGAACGGCTCCTTGACAGTTTTGCAATTGATTACCGATTTACCTCACGACATAACATCAACATCGTACAAAAATATTTTTAGCGCCTTCTCGTTGTTACAACAGTACAACTTTGCTGGATATTTCAAAAGAATTGCATTATTAGACAAACATAAAGATTTTATTGTAGAAACCAGGGATGTAACGAAATCGAAATAGGAACCAAATATATTTTTATTTGATTTATCGGAGTTAAAACTGAAATCAGAAGCGGAGAGTTTAAGCTTTATATATAAGGCCAAAAGGATAAAGGGTAGGTCTAATTAAGTGTAGTCACACACATTATTAACGTACATTGATATAAAGCTGAATAGTTTGTTTCACTCGCTGATCTGCACGCGTGTTAGACAATTTTTTTTCGATATAAAACGCATACCGACTTCCGATTTATATTGGAACAAAATCGAAACGAAAAGTGAAAAATTAAACGGAACTTCCGACCTTTCGGTATCAGAATCGAACCTCTGTAACATTTCTAGTAAAGACAGACGAGGTGCTCTTAGGCTATTGTACTATTGTCATTATGATCGCAACAAGGGCCTATAAAAAGTTAGAACTATCAATCATTTTGCAGAGAACGATGAGCAGAATAATAAACAAGGAGTTTGTGTCAATGTCACTAAGGTTTTCTCGTATAAAAAGAAGTCACATTTCGAGAGAATCTGATTTGAACCTTCCCTCTCTCTCCTGATGCCTCCCCACTAATGAAGGTTGGCCGAATTTGAACCTTACTCAAAGGAAATATAAAAGTTTTTAGTTAAACCCTTGATAACGATGTTCTTTAAAATAATGCGACATCTCAGGTCATTAATGTAAAAGGTTAACATGTAATATTTTTATAAAAAAAAATTATGATTATAAAATAATATTACTTTTTAATTTGAAAAATCTCGTATTGCTTTTTTAACTAGAATACATCATAGGATAATCAGGGCTTGTTAATTAATGTTCCCGTCCGATTATAACGCAAAAACTATAAAGAAAAATATTACAATTTCTAATAAGTAGTGTTTTTACAATAAATGTATCAAATAATCTTTTGACTATTTATTCTACTTGTATGTTTAACTAATAGAATGTATATGTCCTTGAACAGTTGTTATCGAGTAGCTAAAAATGTTTATACAGTATAAGTTAAGTGTTTCTAAACGTACGGCATGTGAGTTTCATAAGATTTAAAAGGTAACTATTTTTAACGAATTCGTTTCAAATTATCATATTTATCATAATGCTACTTATCTTCAAAGTTAGCTTATGATAGAGACTAAGCAATCTTGATGTCTCAGTTTCAAATGTATCATAACTTTGATCTGAAGTATAGATACAGACGAAAAAAATTCTAAGCATAACTTAATCACTGTTAGAAAAGTATGTTCAATACTAGTTTTGATTTACAAATAATCAAATCTTTTTTTCTTTCATTCTTTCATCATCATCTCTGCGCTGGTGCACCAAGTTATCCTCTAGATCGATCCATCGTCCGTCATTGTGTTACTTTCTTTCTAATTATTGTCACTCATTACGTAATCCACGAATCTCTTACTAATTATACTAGTAATTATTTCCAAACGGTTTCCTCTAATACAAGGTAATACACGAGCTATGAATTACCATACATAGAACGTTGAAGGTGCGCCGAACAATAATGTTTAATAATTTATTGCGAAAAGAACCTAGTCCTAAACATTTCGCAATGTCCTTTACTACGCCGAGCCGTTTGTTTACAGCCATCTTAAATGCACACTTACTTGTGATAGAAACAGTGTACGTCATGTTATCCCATACCTAATGCTTGTCTTAGTACATATTGGCATCCCTTTCATTCTCTTTGTAAATATAGAGACAGCAATATGTGTTCATTGAAGTGTCACGGTAGTGGAAACCAACTGTTCTACTGACATGTCATACGTGTTTTACATAGTAAGGATTGACGCCAAACTCGTATAAGTGTCTACATAAATTATGTCTAAAAGTAAAAATTTACCTGTCACAAGCCATCTAACAAATGTTCTGTGTTCTTAAAAGTTATTGAATCTGTGCTATTAGTCTATGACTAGTGAATGAGGTTACTTTGACGCGAACTTTGACAGATAGAGTGCAAAGTACACGCTTGGTGTTCGTTATTTTGTGTTATATTTGAAAATTATAATAAAATATAGTTTTTTATTATTATATAAGTTATACGAACGATGGAATTTACTATTATCGAATACATTTTAATTTAATCGAAAACTTTTTACTCGGAAATGTAAGAATTGCTAATAAGTTTTTATTTTTATTTAATTCATTTTTATCAAAAGTATGTGTATTTAACTATGTAAATGTATTTAATATGTATTTATTTATACATGGTAATTCTATGTAATATTTTATACCCACCATGAAGGTTTTAAGTTATTATTATAAACTATGAAACATCGCTTAACTTGTGTGACTGCCTTTCAAATGGTAACAGTTTAATAGAATTCTAGTAACATTGCTTTTTTTTTGTTTTCAGGCGTCGCTGGTCATAACTTTGGCCAGCGGGGAATCCCCAAAGAACGTCACAAAATCTGATATAGAAAAAATTATTCGAGGGGGGCGTCAATTATATGATCAAACGTATCCCAACGACAATGAAATTGTAGTCGATATACAAGACGACGAGAAAAAGCAATACTATGAAACCAACTACGATACAAGTTAGTATAAATTCTACGTATTCTATACATATATAAGTAACAATGTCGATGTAGTAAAGAAAATAGAATTTTCAATACTCGTTAAGGAAATATTAAGTCCATGTAAAGTCTTCTACATACATACCCTCAGATTTAAAAGATAACTATTTTTTTTTTAATTATCAGGTGCATACGGCTTTGGTTACGACGTGGGTCCGAACGGCCAGTTCCACCACGAGAACCGCGGCCCGGACGGAGTGACGTACGGTTGCTATGGTTACGTCGACCCTGACGGCTACTTGCGCGCCACTCACTACGTCGCCGATAGCCACGGGTACCGTGTGGTTGAACCAGAGAAGCCAGTTGAGGTCTTCCCAGATGAGAAGCATGAATACGATGAAAAGTAAGCTATAAATTAAAATGTCATGAATAGATTGATATATAATGTCTTCCCTTCCAATAATCTTATCAATCAATGTCAATATATTCGCTGCTTCTATTGTTTGTAATTTTTAAATTGGATTACCATTCTTTTTGAGAATGGAATCGAAAAATTAACTTTTAACTTTTGTCTTCAGTTACGTATCTGGATCAACACCACCAATACCTGGGCAAACGATAGCTTGGGAGAAGCTGTACTTCCCGAAAGGTTGCGGGCGTACACCTGGCGGCGTACCCCCAAGACCGCCACCGATACCGACCCGCCCGCCTCCCACGGTAGCGCCGCGCCCACCGCCCGACAGCGCCGGACAGACAAGCAACCCTAAACCAGGAGTCTTGCCCCCAGGTGAGATTTCAGTGTGACAAGTAAAGCTGCTCCAATTACCGCCCATGTTTTGTTTTGTTTTGATAAACTGAAAAGTATTTATCAGAAAGAAGCATAGGGACTTATTTAAATCAGTTTACATTTTTAATTGATCTTTTTTAATTTGCAGGTGGAGGTGCGTCAAATGGACCCTATGGACCTGGTTATTACCCGGGAACTCCTGGTTCTCCCGGCACTCCAGGCACTCCCGGCAGTCCAGGGACTCCCGGTACACCCGGTACACCCGGTAGTCCAGGCTCACCAGGCACTCCCGGCGGACCTGGTGGACCAGGCGGCCCTGGAGGACCAGGTGGACAATATGGACCCAGCGGTTCTGGACCGAACGGGCAAGGAGGGAACAACGGGGCTTATGTACCGAATCGCCCAGGAGGCAACAACGGGGCATATGTACCAAGCGGCCAAGGAGGCAACAACGGAGCTTATGTACCGAGTGGCCAAGGGCCTAATGGACCGAGTGGCCCCAATGGGCCGAATGGACCAGGTGGCCCCAATGGACCATACGGACCTGGAGGCCCTAACGGACCATACGGTCCTGGAGGACCCAACGGACCGAATGGACCAGGAGGTAATCAGTGGACAAATACAAATTACATTTATTTAAAAAAAATATATATTGCTGAACGGTATTAAGAAAACATAAATCTATGTTATTTCAAATACACCATTTGTTTATCACAGGGCAAGGAGGTTATTATCCCGGCACACCAGGCAGCCCAGGAAGTCCCGGAAGTCCAGGCGGACCAGGCGGTCCCGGCGGCCCAGGCGGTCCTGGCGGACCAGGAGGACCAGGCGGACCAGGTGGTCCCGGTGGCCCAGGATCAGGCTCTGGAGGCGGTTACTACCCTGATAATGGACAAGGTACAGCACAGTGACACACGTGCTTCATACACCGTAACTGTTACAAAGCCACGACATGAATTCTTTTTCGTTAGATAGATAAGACGATAGACTCCCACGTTTGGTCTTTGAAAATTGGTCATTGAGCAAAACAATCTATCTAAGATTCATTTCTAAATAGGATTGCCATATCAGATTTTCCTTACTTTAAATCGACCAAATACTACTTAATCAGGTGTAAACGAACTCCACCGCCCTCTGAGTATTATGTTTTTTTTTTATTTTGGTCTTTGTTTATAGGTCAAGGAGGCCCCGGATCTGTAGGTTCAGGATCAGGACCCGGCACAGGCGGTGGATACTATCCAGGCGGTGGACAAGGTATACTAATCACGTTTTATTGTTGAAATTAAATATTAAGATGAAGAATAGTTTAAACAGATTGCTTGAATTTGATTGATTTGAAAATTGCCGGCATTCTTTGAATTCGTTAAATATTTTAATTCCAGGACAAGGGCCCAGCGGACCAGGTGGATCTGGTGGTGGATACTATCCAGGCGGTGGACAAGGTATTACCAAAAACATTTTTAGATTTAAATAAAAAAAATAAAGCCATGCTTTAAGATAGAGAATAACGCTGTTTATTTATTGTACTGTCTTATGTTTCAGGACAAGGTGGTCCAGGCTCAGGAGGCGGATATTATCCAGGCAGTGGACAAGGTGATGAATCTTTACTACATGCAATATTCTAAACCACTACAGAATATAATTTGTAGTTTAAAGAATTTTCGTTCGGAAACGTCGTTAATTTTTTGGACCTAATTACGAAACTTGCAAGTGTAATAATTTCTCAAATTAAATTAACAAAAAATATGTAATTATAACGGCAGGTCAGGGAGGTTACTACCCGGGCACCCCAGGTACGCCAGGTACGCCAGGTACACCAGGCAGCCCGGGAAGTCCAGGAACACCCGGTAGCCCAGGTGGCCCCGGGGGACCTGGTGGTCCCGGCGGTCCAGGCGGACCCGGGACTTCGGGCGGATCCGGCAGTCCCAGTGGACCTGGAGGCCCTAGCGGCCCCGGTGGTCCCAACGGTCCTGGCGGCCCCAGCGGCCCTAGTGGTCCCAACGGTCCTGGCGGCCCCAGTGGATCTGGGGGTCCAAGTGGATCCGGTACAGGCGGCGGTTATTATCCAGGAACTGGACAAGGTAATTTTTTTGTAGGTTTAGGAAACACTTGTCTTTTTAATTTCATTTAATGTTTATACAGTATTATGACATTTGATGAGCCAAAGAAAACAGTAACTAGATTTGGTATTATGTGGTTACATTAGGTAAAAGGTCTGTTACTATGATACAGGTCATCCACAATTCCAGTTTTAGATGTATTGCTTTTACAAAGATTTCTTTCAAATACCTTCTTTTGATAGGTGGCTATTACCCGGGTACACCTGGTACCCCAGGAACTCCGGGTAGCCCAGGTGGGCCTGGAGGCCCTGGAGGACCTGGTGGCCCTGGAGGACCCGGCGGTCCTGGTGGACCTGGAGGACCAGGAGGACCAGGTAGCACTGGGCCCGATGGTAGCTATAAGCCAGGAAGCCAGCAAGGTAAACATTGTTTACGTATTTATTTTAAAAAAAGCTATGTATATATATATATAACAATGAGTAAAGTTACGTGTTACAAAATGCCTGCAAACGAACGGACGGCGACCAACCCTGATTATAATTAAACGAACCTGGACCTATATTGTAAAAAGTATGTTCATTAATTTTCTCTGTATTTTTGATTTATCTCTATTTCTGTATGCTACAGGACAACCTGGAACTCCAGGCCAACCTGGAGGGCCGGGAATACCAGGACAACCAGGCACTCCGGGACAACCAGGTCAACCAGGCACACCAGGACAACCAGGCACCCCAGGCCAACCAGGCTACCCCGGACAACAGGGTCAACCAGGACAACCAGGGTACCCAGGACAGCAAGGCCAACCGGGCTATCCAGGACAACAGGGCCAACCAGGCATTCCGGGACAACCAGGTCAATCAGGATATCCAGGGCAACAAGGCCAACCAGGCTACCCAGGTCAACAAGGGCAACCAGGACAGCCTGGAGGGCCGGGACAACCAGGGCAACCAGGACAACCAGGGTACCCAGGACAACCAGGCACTCCAGGACAACCAGGTCAACCAGGACAACCAGGCACACCAGGTCAACCAGGCTATCCAGGACAGCAAGGCCAAACGGGCTATCCAGGACAACAGGGTCAACCGGGATACCCAGGACAACAAGGTCAGCCAGGGTACCCGGGAATGCCAGGACAACCCGGCACTCCAGGACAACCAGGACAACCAGGCACTCCGGGACAACCGAATCAACCAGGACGACCCGACTACCCTGGGCAACAAGGTAATTAATCTTTACAGTTGAATAATAGTATACTGAAATAACATTTACAACAAATGTCATGATCTCACGTTAAATGCAAATAAACTTGACGGACTTTACTTTTACTCATATATCATATGCGTGAACGATGCTCGTCCATAGTTTACAAAATAACAACCGTTTAAACTTTAACTATAGCATCACTTTTAAGTAATTTATGACATTGGACAAAAAATAGGAGATAAAACTATAAAAGTTTCCATAAAAATGTTTTAAGTAACTGTATCAGTATTTCACTAAGTCGTACACCAATGCAACGCTTTTAAGTTTTGTCCAACATTATCCAATTGTCTCTTAAAGTATTGAATACTATATTAGTTGTGACTGCCAAGTGTAAACATTCATTTACTTCTGTTGTTAATCCAGTCTAGTGATAACTATGTCGTATTATAACCTTTTCTTGTGAAAATGTGTATTTTCAATAAACCAACTAAGTTAACTTAAAATTTCGTTATACCAATAATACACAAATGTGATGTCAATAAGTCATAAAAGTATAACTTCAACTGAAATTACCATGTAGAATTTTAAATTTGCTACTTTTTTTTAGGGGGGGGGGGGCGCCATGCCCCCTTACGTTCCCCCTAACTTACATTTATCACGGATGTTATCCACCAGGGTTTTTTTATTTCTTTATCAATTTTTTTAAAACACTTCAATTCAACTTATTAATAATACAATTTTTAGTACTAAATTTGTTACATTACAAACATTATCTGATGTTATTTTACCTCCATTTCAGGCCAACCTGGCACTCCAGGAAAACCAGGACAACCAGGCACACCAGGCCAACAAGGACAGCCAGGACAGCCAGGACAACCAGGCACACCTGGACAACAAGGACAGCCAGGCCAACCCGGATACCCAGGACAGCCGGGACAACCAGGTCAACCAGGCACTCCGGGACAACCAGGTCAACCAGGACAACCAGGCACACCAGGACAGCCGGGACAGCCAGGTCAGCCAGGGTACCCAGGACAGCCGGGACAACCAGGTGGACCAGGACAACAAGGACAGCCAGGCCAGCCCGGACAACCTGGACGACCGGGACAGCCAGGTCAGCCCGGATACCCAGGACAGCCGGGACAACCTGGTCAACCAGGCACTCCGGGACAACCTGGACAACCAGGCACAACAGGACAACAAGGACAGCCAGGTCAGCCAGGGTACCCAGGACAGCCGGGACAACCAGGTGGACCAGGACAACAAGGACATCCAGGCCAGCCCGGATACCCGGGATCATCAGAAGGTGATTATTTTTATTTTTTATGCCGCAAAACCAGCTTTTACTTCATACGTCGTGAATCATCGATGCTTCTATTATATATGAAGTAAATAAATAATAATAATAATAATAGTTAAATGCAATAAAACATTTCTATAGAAAATTTTGTACAAGGGTATTCAAGACAATGTTAAAAGTATAAAAGACAATGTATATTATAGTCCATGTTACTGGTATACTACGTTCTGTAGCTCAGAATGTTCCCAGTTGTGATGATGATTTCAATTATACTCATAGAAAAATCTTCGTTCCAATCGCCTTATATGAAGGTATATTTTATTTGTATGGTTTGTAATAATACTTTGTATAATTTTAGGCGGTGACTCAGTTGGCCAGCCTTCGGGAACTGGGGTACAACCTCCAGTATATGCACCTGTTAATCAGATGCCGCCTTTCCCCATATACGTTATACCGTTCCCTCTGCCCATCGTACCAAGTCCATCATCATGCCCATGCTACTTGCTGCAACCGGGCAAGAACGACTCGACAGCAGTATCACAACAACAAGGACAAGGTTACCCGGTGAATCAGGCATACGCTCCATACGGGATTATTGGATTCATACCGGTAGTGTTCGTACCAAACTGCCCGGGGAATGTAACGGACATGCAAACAGCGCAGCAAAACTTCCCAGCTGCAGTACCCGTCCCTTACAACTGCGCCCAGTGCCAAGCGAACAGAGGCCTTTACCGATACCGTGGTAGACTAAACGGCGCTCGCAACGTCAACGACGTTAAAATGAACGATATCAAATTAAATGATTTACGTGAAATCCGTACTTTATCAGAACTTGAAACCCTACTGAAAGATCAAATAAAGCCAACAAGCCATCCAGCTATGCAGCCACTTATCAAGACAACCAGTGACACAGTCCAGCCGGACAGTGTGCCGGCCAGCAAATCTGCAAGCAAACCAGTCAGCGACCTACCCAGTGAGCCGCCCAGTCATCCAAGAAAAATAGCAGTGCGTCGTAAACTAGTAAAAGATGTTAAATCAAGTAAAACTGAAGCAACACTAAGTTAATGTATAAAAATAAATTATTAAAAATATTAAGTTTGGTATAGGGAGAGTAAAGTGATAAAACGCGTAAATTAATTTTGAGACTGTCCGATAATTTACCTTGGACGATCTCAAAATTTTACAGTTTACATATTTGAACAAAATAATGTTCAGTAAGTAAGAAAAAGATGGATAATGTTATGTAATATAACCTATATGTATGTTTTTACAATAATGTTTTACATGGCGGTACCATATGATGTTTTATATTTTAATACTTTCGACACGGATCTTTTGTAATTATCGAAAAATCAATAAATGAATAAAAATACTTGTGGAATTTCATTATATCATTATACACATTGTCCCAACCGAGTTGACGGTAGCAATCATTATTACTGACTGAAGGGGCTTACTTACATCACAAATAACTTTAGTAACATTTGAACATATGCATTCTTTATAGATGTTTGTTCTTATAGACACTTGTCGAACAGCAAAAAAATTTATTACTTCTTACCATATCCTGAAGCGGTCACTGTCAACATATCTATTTTCGATGAAAACGTTATTTCGAATTTCGAATTATTTATGAAGTCGAGAGAATATATCCCAGCCAATGCCATCTGCACCAACAGTTTTCATTTTTATTAGTCTTACATCAGACCTCCCAGCCGCTAACCTACACTATAATGATTAGGAAGTTGTAAATGAAAACCGAATAGACAGACAATGAAATGATAATGTTTGTCGAACGACATATTGTGTCCGTTTTAGATGGAATCATGGAATCATGGCATCTTAGTGAAGGACGGTCTGACTACAAAGTGACTCATTAAATCCGAGGAGACCATTGTCAATTACAAGCAAAAACTCCCACGGTTTATAAGCCATAGGACGCATGCGCACGCACGCAGAGCGCATCTCCTATCCGCTAAGGACACTACGAGTGTCGGTGCAGCCAGTGCTTCGCAGTACTTACAACTATAAACACCAATGTAAGTATACTACATCGCTTACCAAAGATATAACGCACTTATTTTAAATGACATGAATTATTTTTCGATTAAAATTCTCTTGTTAAAGACAGTGATTTGGACATAATTAATCTTATTTATATTTAATAAGCAAAAATGTTTTTTAGATAATTTAAAAAATAACTTAATTTACGGAAAACAAATAAAACATTTATCAACTGTTCAAGTTCTAATACCCGACTTTTAGCCCACGTTCTAAAAATTTATAGTTTTTACATTTTTGTAAATTATTTGAAAGTATTGATATCCCTCTATGCCTACCTTATATTGAAATAAACACTGGTCTGTAGTAAATTAATAAACAAGGCAATTTATTTTGATATTTATAAGTAAACAGAAAAACAAACTTAAAGGGCAAAAGCTTTTATTGGGTCACCAAATGTAAAAAAAGTCCTATAGTATTAACAACGAAAAGACCGGGCATTTATGATCACACAATGAAAAATGGTGAGTTAAATCTTTTCGGGCGTAATACTGCAGAATATTGTGTTCATGGAGGCGACATTTGTGTCGAGGCAATGTACGCATTTTTATACCCGCATATTCCCAGTCGGGTACATGCACACTTTCTATGAACGGAAACAAAACACTATTGCAATGCTTATAGAGAAAATGACTATGATTTTTACGTTGTTATTGGCACGATACTACACTTAAAATGATTCTATTTTTTTCTTTGAATGGCTTACAAAACAATCGAAAAATTGAAGATGAATGACGTCAGAAAAATTGTCACATTCAAATGATTAACAACAAAAACATAAAATTACCGTAAGTTTAAAACGGCAACACCTGAATACTTTGTTACATCTGTTTTTTTTGCAAAGAGAATCAGTTAATAATATTATTACCATAAAAAACCATAGTACAGTGTGATATGTATAAATAAAAAAACAGAAATTATCAAAAATCACCAAAACTATTCAAGTTTTGCAATGCAATTTTTTTTATAATTATATACGAACATCGTACTGAGTCACACTTTACATGCATATTAATTCAAACATTAATTATTCCATAATTTAACGTCATTAACTCGAGTAGAAAATTTCCTCACACATTTTTCTTTTGTAAGACACAAAGATTCTTTGCTTCTTATGACATATAGAAATTTAATATATCTACACATTTATTTTCTTTTATTACAATCCGTTATCATGTTCTGTTTATAGTTTCTATAAAAAAATAGAAAAAAAACCTAAGCTTCATTACACAGTTATTTTTATATGGGGCATTGTTACGTGTCTTTGTGCAAAGCTCACAAGTTACATGTTTAACGTTTGAAAATAACTGAGGAGCCTAATTAAAGTAGTGTGTGATTACCGCTCACTGAAGACATCAGTGTCGACGCGAGAAGTGAGACCAAAATGTAAGATGCATTGAACAATTTGTAAATTAATAACAGTGTATAGATCGAATGCGTCACATTATTTGTACAAGCGTTTAATTGGCTTTATTTTAACTGGTTTGTAATCTGTAATGTAATTGTGATTTTCATAATAGCTTTTTTATATGTATGCTGTTAGCTTGTCTTATTAAATAAACAGCTCTAATGTTATTGTGTACTATGATACGATCTAATATTTCGCAATCCATTCTCCGAGCTGTTAATAATTCAATTAAAGTAGCAAATATTCAGGAAGTCCAAATGAAGAACGTATAATAGTGTTCTTGGAATGTGTTAATAAATCACATAAAACAATAGCTGTACGTGTTGTTCTTGAACCGTGGTAATGACTGGCTGACCGGACTCATGTTAACGTGGGAATCTAACGTCGATGATTATCGTGTTTGGGGTCCCACTTAAGGTCAAGTTACCACGCAAGTGACAACCTTCACATAATTTTTGATTAAAATTTGCAAACAAAAAACATCTGTACTATTATATACTTGGCATGTAAATTAACTCGCTAATATAAACGCCTCTCCCCTTCTTATTGTAAATATTTACTAGTCAACATAGGCATAGAAGCCTCAACAGACTGGTAAGCATGTTGAGGCTATATGCCTATATGAATAGGTACATTAAGAGATTTAATTTAATAATCATGAATAAATGTATTATTTTATTTCAGATGTGGTACAAAATATTTCTTTTAATACCAGTTATTTGCTGTATCAATGCAGCACCACAGAACAAAGACTTTACCAATAATGATGGAGTTGAAAAAGATGACCTGAAGACCGCAGCCAGTTCATGTATGTACCAATTTTTTTACGACTCTTCAAATCTTACATTTAATGATTGTTATCATATACTATACATTCTATGAATAACATACTTTAAAAATATTTATACTAAGTCCAGCGGCACTAATAATCCGTAATATGCACAAGTATAGGTAACGGATGTTAAATTTCCATTGCTCTACATGGCTACTGTTATTAACGTTATTACGATCAATTTTGTGACTTTGGTATTACATCACATAAATCCTTTTCCGTACAAGACTTATTTATTTGATCACAAACATGACAATATCAATCGTCGAAGAAAAACGTTACGTAATTTATCGCAGTTGAAAATTGACTCGGTACCCATGATCATTTCAGAGAAAATATTTACTTATTTAGATTATTACTAATTGTATTTTTTTTCTTTTTCAGATAGCCATCAATACTCCGACTGGGGCGGCAGCTCGCCCGGCGGGTACGGATATAGCGTCACTGGGTTTGGCGTGGTCAATAAATATGATTCAAATTATGGCGGTATTGCCGGTCATAATGCTTACCCGACTGCTGGCTATCCCGGTTACAGTGGTGGCGGAGGGTACATTGGAGCCGCACGCCCCCTTAGCGGGGCCGCGTATGCCGGGAACTCGGGATACGCCGGGAATTCAGGGTACGCCGGCTACAAAGGGTACGGGGGATACGGTACAAGTTTGTACGGAGGTAATGGAGGTTACGGAGGTAATACCGGTTACAACGGTATTGCTGGTTACGGAGGTAATAGCGGTTACGGAGGCAATGGAGGTTATGGAGGTTATGGTGGCAACGGAGGTTTGAACTCCTACAGCGGATACAACAATCCATACTACGAAGGATCCAATCATTTGGGTTACGGCTATCAACCCGGCAACATATACAAAGGCGGCAGCATCACTCCGAGCTTCGTGAACGGTTATAGAGGATATACAAGATAAAAGTTTTTTTTACAAACATACTTGATTTAAGCATTATTTCATACAATTAATTACCAAAGTGTTTTCCAAAGTAAAACTTAAGTAACATTTGAGTTTTTATTTTTATTGAATTCTCAATATATTTTCAAAAATCATTCGTGGCAAAAAATCATCAACAATTGTCCGGAATTCCAGTCATCTGTTTTAGTGAGGGCGTTCGTGTATTTGTATCAGAAATGAAACACGGTAAATGTTCAAATCTTTATTACTAACAATAAGACATTCACGTATTATGTAAATTATATGCCATATTATCTTAAATTGTTACATACCGTAAAATTAAAACATTCAAAGTGAAAACTTATATGACAATGTTACGAAGAGGGTTTTCTAGTCGGACCCGGACGCACTGGCCTGTTTCTTCATGGATTTCAGCGCTCTTTCGCGCAGCTTCTTCTCCAGGTCTTCGTTATTAACTCTTCCCTCCTCCTCTTCTTCTTCACCTTCCTCGCTATCAGAAGAATCGTCCTTCTTTTTCGACGACTTCTTATGTTTCTTGTGTTTCTTATGTTTTTTAGAATGTTTCTTATGCTTTTTAGTTTTTTTAGACTTCTTGGGTTCGTCGCTGTCAGAGTCCGAGTCGGACTCGGAAACTTTCTTCCTGGGTTTCTTCTTCGACACATGGTCACTATCGGAGGACGACTCATCCTTTTCGCGTTTCTTGGCTTTCTTTTCATTGTCTTCGCGAGATTTAGACTTTGTTTCCTCAGAATGCTTTACTCTTACAGGCTTCTCCTCGCCTTTGCGAGGTTTCACATTTTCGGGAGAAACGGCTTTTTCTTTCGCCGATTCGAGTTTCTTACGTTTTATTTCTTTTTCTGAACTACTGGATTCATGTTTTGCAACTTTTTTCTTATTAGATTTTGCATCACTGTCTGAACTATCGTCATGGGAATCTTCTGAATTGTCAGTTTTTTTCAATTTGGACTGTTTATTGTCTAGCTTTTCAGTTTTTGAACGATCCATACTCGCTTCTTTGGTCTTCTTCTTCGTTTTTTTCTCGGCATCAGATTCTTCTGGAATGTTCTTTTGTTTAGTTTTGGAACTCTTGTGTTTCACCTCTTCTTCCGAGCTGGATTCCGAACTTGAAGACCGAGCGCGCTTCTTTTTAGACTTCTTTGCTAGCTTCTTTTTGGCGCTTCTCTTGCTTTTCTTCTTTCTATCCTCTTCGGAATCACTAGAAGATGAATCATCTGAATCGCTATCACTAGAAGAGCTTTCCTTCTTGGGTTTCTTAGCTCGTTTTGAGGAACCTTTCTCCTTCCGCTTGAGCTTCGGCTTATTCTTAGCTTTAGCAACTTCCTCACTGGTCTCGCTTTCACTGTCCGATTGATGAGCTTTTCGCTTCGACTTTTTAGGTTCTTGCGTTTTAGTTTCTTCGTTTTGCTCTTTTCCCGAGGCCTCATCCGCGGATCTATCGGATTTTTTGTTACTTTCAACTTCGAGTTTTCTTAAGTAAGGCGATGGAGTACGAGACAGGCTCTTAGAATATTCCCTTGTGCTCGGGATGGGGAGGAAATCTTCTTTGTCTTCATCGTCCGATACTGGCGCCACTTTAGGTCGACTGTCATTGAGCGCAGCGGATTTATCATTTGCAACAGATGATTCTCGGCTTGAACTCGAAACATGTTCTTTAGAATTTTGTTCCGGTGGTATGGAACTACGTTCAGTTGGTTTCGGTAATTTTTCAAAGTTCTCTGGAAAAAATTAGAACTCTCAATTATGAAATCGGAAAAGCTTAAGCGGTGAGCTCAATTTATTCAGTTCCTAACGCTTTACAGCAGCAACCCTTGTGTTGAAATGCTGTGCCAAATCACCTAAGGGAGGTAATACTAACCTTTTCTTGGTATGGAAACAGATTTTTCCAAGCGTTCTTTAATGATGTCACTGGACCTTCTATCACGAGACTTCCTCTCCTTGGACCTCCTGTCCCTAGTACGATCCCTAGATTTTCTTTCCCTATAGAGAATATTAATGAATTAAAAATAACAAGCAAAAAATTGAAAAAAAAAAGTTTAAAACAACCGTTTTAAATTCCGATAAATCATGTCATTTCCTTCATTTTTAGAGATAGTTTTACTTGGGTAATAGAGCTGCAAATGTATGTATTCATTTACCTGGACCTATCCCTGGAACGGCGGTCCCTAGAGCGTCGGTCCCTGGAGCGGCGGTCGCGGGACCGTCGGCCGGAGCGGCGGTGCGAGCGAGAACGCTTGCGGGAACGGGAGCGGCGGCGATCACGCGACCTAGCACATTCAACTGTTATCCCATGCTGACGTAACGACAACTGTAGCCCTATAAAACTGATCACCTCGGACGGCGCTTACTTCCTGTATGTTGATATAGACAAAATATTTGATAAGCTTAGGTTTTCTTTACCATCGTGGTTATTCCCTTGTTTAACTTGCTTCCTAATATAACAGTTTCAAGTAAATGGTTAAGGTGAAACCAAAGAATGGCAACTCTTTTAAGTGTCTAATTTGATTACGAACTTCATTTATCGTAATGACGGTTAACTATAATACTGCTCAGTAACATATACGATGAACAGTGACATCTGTACTATCGCAGTCACAACACGTCAAGGTAACAATATTTGATAGTCATTGATAAGCACCGATCGAGTTTCAGTCATAGGACATAAAGACAACTGACAGCATGCATGCATGGTATGATGAATGTGAAAGAGTAAATTAGTTGAGAAATGTACAAAATGATGCCCCCTGATGATTGCTCCTCGCATGAGTGAACACAATCAGATACATGTGAAATTTAGTTAAATAGGAAATCGCCGCCAGCATTATTGAGAAACTATTTCAAACTAGGCATGCTAATGAATACATATAAACTGTCTAGACTAACAAGAATCGATTTTTTTTAATCGGATCTAAGCATATATGAGTTAAGCATGAATATGTAGTTTTTTGGCAAGCATAAGAAAAAATATATGAATATGATGAATGAATATTAGGAACGCACGTTACGATATAATCTTAAGTAAAGAGTCCAAACTATACAAAGAAATATGTCCAACGTGCGCACACCTCTGATGTAAATACATACATATTTTGTTAGATGTCAAATACAGTTGTTCTCTATTTTTACCTATAACGTACGTATTAAATCTTCTGCTTTATGATAGTAGGAATTGCCCCCATTCCTGTTATACGAAATAAGCCGTAACACAAGGAAATTATTGTATTTTTTAACAATAACATCATAACTTTTACACACAACCCGAAAATGCAGTCTCTTGCAGTCAGTGATTTGTTAATCTAGTTAAATTTTCTTTCAAGCATCAACACAGAGATATCAATAGCATAGAATTAGTAAATCGAGGACAGTTTAAACGTGCGTTCCTATGAAACAAGCATTTCCGGATACTTAAAAACCAATATTACCTGTCTCTTGAACGTCGTCGAGAGCGCGAACGCGACCGTCTACGTCTCTCGAGCGATCGACGACGCTCTCGGGACCTTTCGTGGATAAACAGAAGCCGTTAAACCAAACGCAGTGCCTGATGCACTAGGAACATAAATCATAATCTTGCTAGCATTTGTATTAGCTACCGAGTCGATGTATGCATTATGTACACTACCAGAATTGAAAGATACACTAAAATTAATTGGTCAAATAAGATTTTATATAATATAGAATTTAGTCTGCATTAAATATTGTAAAACGTACCTTATAATGTACACATATTCTCTAGACATTTTATAAAATCATATTTGTTGAACGTTATTAGGTATTGAAACATTATAATTTTATCTTTATAAAAGAAATGCAATAGATATAAAATTCGAAAGATAAATATAAGAGTAAATAGATTAAATCATGAAAGGTTACCTGTCGCGCCTGTCTCTCTCGCGGCGGCGCCGCTCCCTCTCCCTCTCCCTCTCGCGCTCGCGCTCCCGCTCGCGGCGGTCCACCGACCGGCGACGACTGCGACGCCGGGATTTACTCCTACACACAATTACATCAATATTTCAAACAACATTCTTTAAAATTACTGATATAAATAGTAAATATCTTTGAAGAACCTATTTGGACAAACCGATTTATTACAAAGTTAACCTTTGAAATATAATTTTTACTATAGCTAGGAAATATTGTAGCAATAGCAATGATTGTATTAAAAATATAAGAGTTTCCAAATTGCCCATCACTTCAAGAAAAGGACATATTTTAGTCATGCTGTCAAGAAGTATTGTAACACCTTGAAACATTAATCACTAAGAAATATGTTACCTTTCCCTGCGCGAGCTGCGGCGCGGGCTGACGCTGGTGGAGGAGTCGCGGTTGGAGCGGTACTGCCTCTTCTTGTGCGAGGACCGCTTCTTCGCGCTGCCATCTATAACAATTTCATTCATTCAATTGTACAACAGTTTTAACATATAGAAGGTTCAACTGACACCAATTTAGACAATACTCGCAATGAACTTAATATACACAGTAACGTGAAATCAAATACCTAACTACAAAACAACACCCAATTAATCTGAAATGTATAACATAAAATAAAATACACCATTTCATTTCAACATTTCAAGTACCCTAACTTGCTTATTTTCCCCCTACGATGACAATTTTTTTTTTTTGACCTATAAAATATAAGATTATAATATTGAAGCAATGGATTCATTCGAACCATTAAAAAATAAGTGTTAGTAAGTTTTGGTTACTTTTCATATTAATTAGTTCGTTTAAAAACTGATTAAACATCTTTTTGTTAATATAATTTGAGAAAGTTGTGATAGTATAGTCATTTTATAACCCTGTATCAAAATATGAAAAGAATACAGCAACGTGCATTAAATAAAAACAAAACATTCGAATCAACTAATCTTCAATGAACTTACTAGTGGCCGATACCCCGTGTGGTCCGGTGTTGACCGCTAGTTGACGATACAACAAAAAAAAAATCAAATGTTATTCCGTCAAAAGATTATAAAGACAACAAAAACCTATTTTATTCAAATCAAATAAAATCGTTACATCTCTTTCTTAAATAGATATTTAACCGATAATGAAAATGTGGTCGTGATGAAATAGTATTTTTTTTATTTAATTTTTTATTAAACAATGAGCTACTTTTTTTTCAACTAAATGGATTGATATAAAAGTAGACGGTTTACTACGTGACTAATTGACTGTTTAATTTGAAATTTAGTTGCAAATAAAACTTACGGGAGGAGGCCGAAGATGAGCGTCTCTCGCTGGAGGAGTGCCGCGCTTTCTCTGGAGGTTTGGCTTCAGCTTCTTTCTCAGCGCCGCCCCCGGTCGATCTGATTAAAAAAAAAATATGAAATTCTACCATTTTGTGTGATTACAAACCCAAAGTATAATTTATACTAAGTTTTAAACTTATAAATTCTATTGATAAATCAAATTCAATTTTAACGTACTTAGCAGGTGAAGCCGATCTAGATTTGGGACCATCTTCTTCAGTCTTCTCCTCCTTTGGTGCTTCCTCAGGTTTATCATCTTTTACATTTTCAGCAGTTGTGTTCTGGTCATCCTCTACCGTCTCCTTTTCTTCTTTCTTCTCTGGTGACTTGCCATTTTCTTTAAATGATACAAAGAAATATAATTCCTAGATTTAAACATTGCCTTACAAAATTATAAAAAAATAAGAATTAAAGTTGACTAAAATACAAAATAATCAACCTAATATACAATATAGGAATTATTATTAAACTATTAGTATCAAAAAAGTTAAGTAAATTTATAAAATTCAATTTATAATCATGATGGCAACATTTGTAGACACCTTTAGGGTCGGGTAGTTTAATATCGTCAATGCTGGAGGTGTTGACGCTGGCGCTGGCACTGGCGTTATGGACGGGGCTCCTGTCACGGCTGCGGCTGCGGCTACGACTGCGGCTGCGGCGCCGCGAGCGCCGCGGGCTTCCGCCGTTGCGATGCCTGCTAACATGTTTTCTATTCAACTCCATAACAAACTGCTCTGAATTCTTTTATTCAAATGATACATTAAAAATCAGCACAGGGCATTTTTGTACATTTCTCACATTATTAAATCGTTGCAGTCAGTTTGTTAATAACACAAAGCATTTCTTGTGTCATATCATTTAGTGTTTTTTGACACAGGACTTAATAATCAAATTTAAAAATAAAAATGTTCAATACTGACTTCCTATCGCCGGAGCGATCGCGGGACCTGGTGCGAGAGCGGCGGCGCTCGCGGGACCTGCGGCGACTGCGCGACCGTGACCTTGACCGGCGGCGATCTTTCTCCTTGTCCTTTTGCTCCTCCTGGCGCAACTTACATTTAGTACATTTACTATACACGAACAGTAATACTGAACCAACAAACGTTTTATCATGAATCGGCGTTACGTAAATAGACAAAAATATTTTGATTGGTATATTTATATGACTCACCATTCTCTTTTTGATCTCTTCTTTCTTCTGCTGCGTGAAACTATCCGGGATGCCGTTCTCGCTGGCCTGCGCACTCAGCAGCAGCTCCCACAGCTCGCCCATGAACAGCCGCGCGTTCTTGCCATTCAGGAATCCCGTCAAGTTAATCTGCATTTTCTTTGGACAAGGGAACTAGGAGCCGAGGATACGGATCGGGAAAGAAAACATTTTCTCATTATTAATTTGTTCAATTTAACAAAGTTCATACACTGGGCTCGCTTCGAATATCCCTTCGCATTTACTACATCGGTTTCAAGTTGCGGAGACAAATATGAGTGAAGGACGTTAAGAGCGCCAACGTGATATTGACTCAATGCGGGTACGACAGGGCGTCAAGATGACTCAGGTAGGGAAGCGAGAGCCGTGATGAACACAGGTACATAAGATATGGTGAGGGCGCGGGCTGGCCGCCGCCAGCTGCGCTGGGCGAGCCGCGCCGCCGACACGACCGCCTCGCCCGCAGCCGCGCCGCTAGCTCCGCGACCTCACACCGCTACCGCACATTTCTTTCTTCGCTCTTCAAGCTCTTGCATCTGTAAGGGGTTTGCGAACACAACCACATTATGCTGAACGCAAGGCCTAACGAACGCGGCTTCCCTACCGCGAGTCAAATTGCTCTCTTAACGTCTTCCGGACTTCCTAATCGACTCTTCTCAAGTAAATATCGCCATATCGCTTATGGTTTTAATTGAGTTAGCATTAAGTAATTTCCCCGTAAATACCGATTGAGAATGCTAATGGCGTCCGTAAGAGTGGGGCCGCGGCGCGCTGCGACGGCTGGCGACGGCTGGCGGCGGCGACGGCGGCGCGCTAGCCGGTGGGAACCATAAAAATATCCATACCAAATCAATATACATTTGACAACATTCAATTGCAGTTTCTTAACAACAGCCTTATCTCGTTCAATATTTCTTGTTTATTTAAACATTGACTGTAAAGAAACTGCAATGATTACATTTCTTTATTAATATTAAAAATTAGAAAGAGACAATAGGACTTAATCACCTTCTCTTCAAGTTGATTGTTGACATAATCAATAACTACATCATCTTCCATCTTGAGTATTTCGGTGATCTTCTGGGTGATCCATGGCTTCAGCACATCCAGCTTCACCTTTGACATGTCCACCTGATTACATAAATGCAATTTAACGCAATGCAACTAAAAAAAATGTGTTGTAAACCTTAAATCTGGTACCAATAAAATCATAGTTGCACTAAAAAAAATCTACCTGTTGAGTCAAGCAATCTCCAAACTTCATCTGCTTCATCAGCTTCTTCTCCTTGTCGCTGAAGCGGGTGTCCTGCTCGGTGCTTGTTCCCTAAACAGTCAGGTAACACATGTAGCTTATATTTTCTTAACATTACAAATTGTTAATCAAATATTTATATTACTCCAAATATTGATTTGGAAAAGTAGCAAATGATATATTAGAAACTTATGTTTACAAAAACATGTTTCCGTAGCAACCTGCCCAACATGAATATTTTAGCATTCTGAAATGTATTCTAGAAGCACCTTAATTATTACACGATTTAAACATTTAATTTTAGAAAAATGTGTTTAAAACAGATTCAGTTTAACTACACTTGTTTAATTAGCCGATTCCCTTCCATGGCTATTTAATGAAATTTCGAAGTGTAGCCTTGAGAATGGTTTGGCTTAGGTTAGTTTATTTCATGAAACAAACCATTCCTTTGGTCTTGTAATGGTATTTTTTTTATTAATCTGTGAATTGTTAAATAAACGAAATAGGTTTACGAAAACGAGAAAATATAAGATGAAGTAGAAAGATATGTGTAAGAAAGCATTATTCATTTCATAGACTTCATTGCAAGCGAGGTAAACTATGTTGAAGGATGTTTAATTTTGATTTAAAATGAAATTGCTGATGTTACCTATTAGATAGCGTGTTATTAAAAATAGACGCTGTAACTAGAATGGTGATTCGGTATTATAACCTAATTGAAACATGTACGTAAATGATTTGTAAAAGTTAATCAGCTAAATATAAACATCAACTTAGAGATTTTTCATAAAGTTATTTAATTCTTTAGAAAAATAAAAGACAAAATCTTACCGTGTACATCATCATTTTTAACAATATGTAAAAATCAATAAAATTAGTGACTCCGCGGATCCTATGGAGTATAGGCGTAAACCCGCCTTAAATAGCTTTTTTATCGTCCTCTAAGTAACTATTTTACTGAGTATGCTTCTGAAGTAAAAATCCATTTTGTTGAAAGACTACTTGTACACAAAAACGTAAAAATAACTTTTTAAGCAATGTGACCAACCGCCATATTAAAAACAAGATGGCTTCTTGGCTTCCCCAACCTTCCAATTCCAAACGCTTCCGCTTCTTCATAGATAATGTTGCCTGAACAAACCGGACAGTGACATTCAGAGTGGGGGTTTATCGGTAGAAACTGGAAGTTTCACATGGCAATATAAAAAATGCTGCGAAACAAAGGTAGATTTTTACATCTGCAAGTCCATGATCTTAAAATATAGTGTGGGCTTTCAATTTAAGTTTTCTTTAGATTAGTTAAGTTTACCTTAAGGATGTTGATGACTCGAAGTAAATCGTGAAAGATAACTAGTCCTAACTAGGCTTACTTCTTTCCTTCTATCATTATAAATAAACTCATAGTTTCATCAATTTTTACAGCATTGCACACAAAAAAGATTGTATCTCGATGTTTTCCCTACTGTAAAAAGGTCGGATAAACACACGTGTTATACAGTTGTAGTGCCGCTCTGCATAAGGTGTTGGTATCCAGGTTGCTGAGCAGGAGGACCAAGATTAGGATATATAAGACAGTAGTCAGACCGATCCTGATGTATGGCAGCGAGACCTGGACCTTAACCCTTAAAGAAGAGGAAAGACTTTTAGTTGCGGAGAGAAAGATCATGCGGAAGATTCTGGGCCCGATGCAGAGGGGAGACGGAAGCTGGAGAGCAAGGAACAATCTTGAGATTGAGACCCTCATCGGCGAACCGAACATACTAGGTGAAGTTAAAGCGCAAAGGCTCCGTTGGATGGGCCACCTTGAGAGG
>JAODUI010000029.1:3958131-3989182 GCA_027563995.1 Papilio gigon | reverse complement strand
ATAAAATTAATTTTCTGTAATTATGTAAAGTTTGTTTTTTCAGCTTGTTATTTATTAGCTTTAGTCTTTTTATTTTATCTTCGATTACGTCAGAATTTTAATTCTCAATAAAATAATTTTAAGTAGTATAGTGAAATGTCCCACGATAGTTTTAATAGTTTAACTTAACTCACGTGTAAATCAGTGTCGTAAGCCCATCGGGAGCTCGAAACTAGTCGGTACCGGCACCGATTTACACGTGAGTTAAGCCGTTTTATATGCAGTATGAAAAATCAGTTTGTTTCTTTGTTGATTGTTTTTATTCACAAATTACTTGTTAAAATCCATTGCCAAAACTTGCCGAAACATGTATTAAAACATATTGTTATCAAAGACAGTGAGAGGGATGACAATATATTTAATACCAGTGTTTCGGCTGTCGTACTCACACTAAGATAAGCCTCGACAGAAAGTAAGAGTTATGATAATAGGCTATTTAGAATTAATGATATAGTTGCAGCACAGAATACGGATGATTGTGTTTATTAAAGTTTGTTATCGGGGACTAGCAAAGTGCGCCATGACCCTACTATCAGTACGTTCCTGGCTCTTTATTAAGTAAGACAATAATATGCTCAAAGTTGTGTAAATTAACTTAATAATTAAAAAAAATGTATAGATTTTGTACAAACAAATCGTTTTCCAACGTCGCAGTACTAAAAAAACTGTTAAGCGGTCACAAGAATTGTCGGAAAAATGCGCTGAGATGTGCGTCCTCTCATAATGTAGCTTCCGAAAACCTTTTTCCGGAAAGAGTAGACTTTCCCAGTCGACACATTGGACCTAGAGATCAGGATGTAGTCACAATGTTGGATTTGCTTGGATATAAAGTATGTATGAACTATCATGATAATATTTATGTGTGTGTCATAACGAGAAACTGATTTCAAGTTTTGTATTTTCAATTTAGAGTTTAGATCAGTTGACAAATGACGCAGTGCCGAAAAAGATTCAGTTGCAAGGCCTAATGAACATCGATGAACCCATGAGTGAGTATTTTTCTTTTGTATAAACCAATTCTAAGATGGCAGTAACCTTATTATATTTCCTAGGATTACGTATACAAAACCATTCAGATTTTTTTTAAATAAATAATTTTCAGGTGAATATGACCTTATTGAACGAGTAAGAAAGATTGCTGAGAGTAATCAAATATGGCGTTCGTATATTGGGATGGGGTACCACAACTGCTGTGTCCCACATACGATTATGCGTAATTTGTTTGAGAATCCAGGATGGTAAGATGGATATATTGTTATTGTTAAAAAATCATAGTCATTAATACAATTTTTATTAGCGTCAACGAAGTACTGGAAATAGAACTGCTATTATTAAAATCATCTGCTACAGGACCACACAGTACACACCGTACCAGCCGGAGGTTGCTCAAGGAAGATTGGAGGGGCTCCTCAATTACCAGACGATGGTCAGTGACCTTACCGGGTTGGACGTGGCAAACGCATCTCTGCTGGACGAGGGCACAGCTGCTGCTGAGGCGCTGTCCCTTTGCCACAGGTATTAGAAACAATTGATTATAATTCTCCTAATTCGAAAGTAAATGATAATAAACTTTATTGAAATGAAAAAAAGGAATAACGGAAGCCATATTTTAACTCTTAACGACATTCTATAGACACAACAAAAGGACAAAATTCGTGGTATCAGAGCGTTTGCACCCGCAAACGCTAGCGGTGGTGCAGACTCGACTGGACGCCCTGGGGCTCGAAGTGAAAGTGGTGCCGGACGTGCGATCCGCTGACTTTGCGCAAAGAGACATCTCAGCCGTGCTCTTGCAATGTCCCGATACAAGAGGATTGGTTTACGATTATTCCGGACTGGCGGCTACTGCACACGAACATGGGGTTAGCTTTGATTACTTTAATGCTAATGAAAAAAAAACATTAATTTGTTAATTAAATTCACCAACCGTTCTGAAATATATTTTTTGAACAAACTTAAACAAAGAAAGGCACAATCATTCACGAAACTAACTTCAATAAGATTTTCCAACAACACCAACTTATTTTTTAATCTAGACTCTAGTCGTGGTAGCGACTGATCTTCTGGCAATGGCGCTACTCCGTCCGCCGGCGGAGTGCGGCGCTAATCTTGCTGTAGGCACGTCTCAAAGACTGGGGGTTCCCCTTGGCTACGGGGGACCGCACGCCGGGTTCTTCGCCGCGGAACATGCGCTGGTCCGCCTGATGCCAGGGCGGATGGTTGGTGTCACACGGGACGCCTCAGGGAGAGATGCTTATAGGTTAGTGCTAATTACTTGCACAACAAAAGATATTACGATATCTACATACTTAGCTTTTTAAATTGTCTTAGAGTTTTATTGTAAAGTTGGAGATGCTTATGCGAACCATTTAAGCAGTACTTTTTGTTAGGTTGGCTCTACAAACCCGGGAACAGCATATACGTCGCGATAAAGCCACCTCAAACATCTGCACGGCGCAGGCGCTGCTTGCCAACATGTCTGCCATGTTCGCGGTGTACCACGGACCGCAGGGCCTGAGGGACATCGCCACTCGAGTCCATAACGCTACACTTGTATTAGATCACGGTAAACAATTCCTAAAAATAATTTAGCATTAAGGCATACCAAAAGAAAATTTTCTATGCGATAATTTCTTATATCAAGTTATCAGAGTTGTTTCCGTGTTAATTTTACACCAGGTATCAGAGGTCGTGGTCACAAGCAGTCCAACGACGTATACTTCGACACGCTACACGTGGTGCCTAATCCCGAACACGACGCGACATCTATCAAAGCACGGGCACAACAAAAGAAGGTCAACTTGAGATATTTTGATGATGGTGCTGTCGGAGTAGCGTTAGACGAAACAACAACTATGGAAGATGTACAAGATCTACTCTGGATCTTTGACTGCAATAGTGTTGATGAAGTAAGTATAAAAGATACAAGGTTCGGTATCATCAATAATTTCCACGGAGTTGTGGTTGTTTATGTTTAGATTGAGGTTAGGATTTGAATGACGTCCCAAAGGAACGTTGAAAGTATATAGATTGAAATGATGCATGCCTTGCGAGTTTTACGTTATTCCATTGTGGTAGTTTAAATAGATTTGATTGTGTAAACGTTATCATTTAATTAGGTCAAGAACATTAAGATCAGGAAAGGTCAATAACGAAAGTTGTAAATTCAAATAAATGTGTTGCGTAAATTATATCTGTGTATTGTAGATAAGAACCCCCATTTCAGAATTGAGATTGATGAAAAATGAATATGTAGGCCCTTATGTATTTCGTTTTTTTAAAAACGAATACTATGAGTTTTAACGAATTTAGTGCAAAATAGAATGCTTGAGTTGGCGTATTGTAAACATTATATCATGTAGGTACAGTAGCGCAGATAAATGTATTTTATGAATTAAATTCCATTTTAAGGTACTTCAAACGGGTAACGCCTCAGCCAAGAGTGTATTAAAAGGTCCCTTCCGAAGAACCTCGCCGTACCTCACGCATCCGGTGTTCAACATGCACCATTCTGAGACTAGGATTGTGCGGTATATGAAGAGGCTGGAAAACAAAGACATTTCTCTTGTACATTCGATGATACCATTGGTAAGAATAAACAAAGATTTGTTACTGACGTCTGTACTTCGTTGCGTAGATAGATGATTATGTTTAAGGCAAACTAAAACGATATTGTATACTAATAACTATAGATTAAGGGATTGCGTGAAAAGAGTAATATAACAGAAATGTTAAAAAAATTGCGGGCTTGTTTATGGTAAAAATATTTCGTGTTTATAAAAAGGTATAATTTATTTTGTTGCAGGGCTCGTGTACAATGAAACTGAACTCGACGACTGAGATGATGCCATGCTCGTTCAGGCACTTCACGGAGATCCACCCGTTCGCGCCGCTCGACCAGTGCCAGGGCTATCACACGCTGTTCGAGGAGCTGGCGCGAGATCTTTGCGCCATTACTGGCTACGACCGCGTCTCCTTCCAACCTAATAGGTTAATTTTTACATTTCAGTGTATGGTGAATAGAAGCATATAATTTATCTGAATGTGATTGAAATTTTAGTACAAGTAGCATATTTTAGTATTTAGAAAATATATAATTGTCATCTGTAGCGGTGCCCAAGGCGAGTACGCAGGACTGCGCACGATAAAGCGCTACCACGAGTTCCGCGGCGACGCGGGCCGGCACATCTGCCTGATCCCCGTGAGCGCGCACGGCACCAACCCCGCCTCCGCGCACATGGCGGGCATGCGCGTCTGCGCGATCCGCGTCAACGCAGCCGGCGAGATCGATATGGAGCATTTGAAGGATTTGGTATGGAACAAAATCTCTTTCATAAATAGTCTGACTATTGATATTGTGAGCCCGTTAAAGATAAAGCATTTGAAAGCCTTGCTACCGTACTGAGAGACATCGATTGCCTACTCAGAAAATCCCTTGTTATTCAAAATAATGAAAATTTATAATTTCATAATTGACTCGATTCCTTCATTGTAAGAATTTTGGTGCAGGTGGAGGAGCACAGCGCGAAGCTGTCGTGTCTCATGCTAACTTACCCGAGCACGTTCGGCGTGTTTGAGGAGCGCGCGGCGGACGTGTGCGCGCTGGTGCACGCGCACGGCGGACAGGTATATCTCGACGGCGCCAACATGAACGCCCAGGTATGCCACCGCCTTTACAATCTAAACGTTTGACGGATACATTTGATACCATACTAAATTATCTTTACATTTAATAAAGGTGGACTATGCCGCCCGGGTGACTACGGCAGTGACGTGTCCCATTTGAATTTACACAAAACTTTTTGCATACCGCACGGCGGGGGCGGGCCAGGAATGGGTCCAATTGGTGTGTAAGTATAAATTTACGTTCATATTTTGATAACGAGAATAAATAAAATCTGTCAATACCAACAAGAAATACTCATGTTCCAGTAAAGCACACCTTGCGCCATTCTTGCCATCACACCCTGTGGTAGATCCATTGGCTGATTTGGGCGAAGCGGCGCATAGTTTCGGATCAGTTAGTGCTGCGCCTTTCGGATCCTCTGCTATTCTACCAATCTCTTGGGCGTATATAAAAGTGAGTTTCTTTATTAATTAAGTATTCTGTGTATCAAAATTTCATAGTGAGTCTAATTAGTTGACAATGCAAGAAATACTTAACTCTGAAAATTCTGTTCAGATGATGGGACCGAAAGGTTTAAAGCGAGCGACGCAAGTGGCCATTTTAAATGCTAACTACATGTCAAAAAGATTGGAAGGACACTACAAAACGTTGTACAAAGGCGAGAGGGGTCTAGTCGCGCACGAATTTATTATCGACTTGCGAGACCTTAAGAAGTCTGCCAACATTGAACCCAGTGACATCGCCAAGCGACTTATGGACTACGGTTTGTATTCATGCAATAAATAATCTCATAAAATAAGGTTTTTAATATTGAACCAGAATGAAACATTACATCTAGGTATGTGAAGTTTTTAAAACTGACAATAAGCTTACTAAGCTACAGAGGGGAAGTGCACTCTTTATTTTAAGTAGCCTATTTCTTTCAAGTCAGGAATTTTGTTCGTTAAACAGAAATATGTTCGATCATAAATGATTTTCAGGTTTTCACGCTCCGACTATGTCCTGGCCTGTAGCCGGTACGCTGATGATAGAGCCGACTGAGTCAGAAGACCTTCAGGAGTTGGAAAGATTCTGCGAGGCGCTTATTTCCATTCGTAAAGAAATCAAGGATATCGAAGACGGTGTTATTGACAAACGATTAAATCCTTTAAAGGTAAATTAAAAAGACACTGAAATAATCATTTTTTTCAAATTTACATACAATAGTTTTTGATCCAGCCTCTCCAAAATATTCATTCCATTGGACATTCCGATGGCTGCTTGAATTTATAAACGTAATGAAAAGATTGTTCTAAAATGTTATTTAATTTGTTGATTTTATAGATGTCGCCTCATACTCAAGAAGAAGTGATCAAAGAAGACTGGAATAGACCATACACAAGAGAGCAGGCTGCATTCCCAGCTGTGAGTATCTAACTAGTAAATTACTTTTAGTGAGGTATCCTGAGTTTAGATGTGTATAACTGTGGAGTTAAGTGTGTCTGTACAGCGTTTTTTAATATATTTTACAGCCTTTCGTGAAGGGAGAGACAAAAATCTGGCCCACCGTGTCCCGCATCGACGACATGTACGGCGATAAACATCTCGTGTGCACCTGCCCACCAGTCCTCGATGACTTCTAAATTCGCAAATAAAACGACCGAACAGTGACTGCATAAATGTATATTTTGTCAATATTGTCATAGAATAAATATCTTCTAACAACTGAATCTTTTTATTTTGCAAAGATAAATTTTATTTTTCTATATATAGCCGTACAAACACAAAGGACTGCCAAAATTAGATCGTGTTCAAATTAGTTCACTACCTAATCTTACGGTACTTACTTAAATATATTTCGATATAACATTTAAACATCTTAAAGGCAACTTGTTTGTCGTGTACCTACGTATAGAAAATAGAATACGGTTAGCTTAAAATTTATAACAAGTCAATGTGGCAACAACATCTTTTTTAGAATTACTTATAAAGCTTTCCGTGATTCAATCTTAAACTCGTCCTTTTTACAATTGATGAAAACAAACATTGTAAAGTATTGATTAGTCTTATTAAACATGATCAGTAAAAATATATTTAACAAAAGTTCAAGTATAAAATCCAAAATGTTCGACTTCTAAAAGTAATTCAAATTCATAACAACAAAAACATATTTACAAACACACATTTAGCAAAAATTCTTTAAACAATTTAAGAAAGTGATATAAATCTCATTTATTTCTGCGGAGAACCAATGGTTTCCCTAGGATACATACCTAACCTTACTCCTAGTTCCTTAGGTAATCTTGTTGAATGCCTCGTAGGGAATGGATGATGGGAGCCAGTTGACGGACTGCGCGGGTACGACAAGGACGACAATGTGTCCGTCTCCACTAGTGACGTGATTGCACTGCAAGTGTCATCTGATTCCATTCTGGACTTTTCACTTTTTTCAATGTAATCTTTTTGATGAGTTGGTGTTTCTCGTGTTGGAAATATTTTGGGTGATATAGGCGTGGATATCTGGTCTAATGATGTTATCTGGCATAATGTATCGCTCGAATTACTTTTAGCCCCTATTGGCGAATCATCGTCCATTGAAGGTTCACATGTAAAACTAATAGAGGAGGTGACGACATGAGAAAAATCACTTACTTGACTGTTGTCACTCTTCGATAAGTTTTCACAAGGTTTTGGAACTTTGTCATCAGTTCTTGTACAAATATCACTAGCCCTACTTAGGAGATCGTTATATTTACTTGAAAAAGTGTAATTGTACTCGTCAGAAGTGAAGCGACGTTCGTAAGGAGACATATCCTTAGAGCCTGTAGGCAATGTGATCGATGTCTTTGAGTCTCCAGAAAAGGAATGCCGCGTCCACCGAGATTCCAACGTTTTTAAATCCTGGGAAAAGGCATGTTTAATAGGTGAATTACCACGTTTTCTTCGAAAAGTATCGTAATTGCATTCTGATTTTTCACAAAAGTTTTTAGACTCACACTTCGCCAAAAATCCTTTGTTTTCCCAACCGTATAAATCAGTTTTATTGCCAAGACATTCACTACTGGGGGTTTTGTTGTTTTTTATAGTTAGTTCTTCATTCCTGCTTAAAACATTTCGCAACTCGAATGAGAACGGATCGTCAATCGAAATAGGCCTAGTCCTCTGGAAATCACTTCTTTCAGTAGTTTCTATCTTAGGATGTCTTTTTATACATCCAATCAAAGAATCGGACGTTGACTCTCTTAGTAATGGCGATTCAATTTGTTTATTATCTGTAACCTTTTCATTGACAATTGGAGTTCCATTTTCTTGCTTCTTTATTATTTCTTCACTGTTCTTCTTTGTTTGGTTTTGACTAGCATTTATGTTTTGTTTCGTTAAAATACGACTCAAAATTTGTGAATTTTCTTGAATTATTTGTAGAGCTCTTTCACTGTTTTTTCTACCACTCCTTACAAAACTTTCTTTTGGTGAAACTTCATTAGTTACTTTTAAGGGTTTTTCTTCTGTTTTCTCTGGCGTTTTTTCAGTGCTGACTTTTTTTGGCTGATTCATATTGGCACTTTCAACACTGAATTTGTTTTTAATGTCTGGTGTTAAAATTGGACTTGGTGTCTCGTTTTTCCGAAAGCTTTGACTTTGTGGCAAAGAAGAAGCCCTTTCGACGTCATCTTTTAAAGTTTTCTCATTATGATTAGTTTGAAGAGTTAGTGAATCTGGTTTTTTAGGTTGTCGCA
Source organism: Papilio gigon (assembly GCA_027563995.1). Classification (NCBI taxonomy): domain Eukaryota; kingdom Metazoa; phylum Arthropoda; class Insecta; order Lepidoptera; family Papilionidae; genus Papilio; species Papilio gigon. The sequence continues at coordinate 3,980,800 of JAODUI010000029.1, read as the reverse complement.
GTTGCCGTCTTGTAGCTCGTCTGTTTGGAATATCTGTATTATTAGGATCGGTTACTCGTGCTCCAAAAAACTCTGGACTGTGTTCAAAATATTTGTCAATTTTCAGCGGTATTGGAGGTTCATCTTCGCTTACAATGATACTTTCTTCGTCCGGGCTTCGAGGGGGACTATCAAAATCCGAGATATTTTTGTCTGATAAATCTATATCTGGAACAAAATTAGGATACATTGTCAAACTATCAATGATATCAGGCTGTCTGGAATTTAACTCGATTGTCGAGGGTGATATTCTATTAAAGTTTGATTCGAAGTCATAGCCATAAGGAGAAATGCATTCGAAATCGCAGTTGCATGGCGATATGTCGATTGGGCTCAGTTCCGTAAAATTTTTACTCTTCGATAAATTTGTTGGTCTTATAAATTCACGACTTGTCGAATTTTCACCGTAGCTTAATCTTTGCAATACATCATTTCTCTCGGAATTGTCTTGAGACGATAAGTTTATTGCGGGATTATAAGGGGTTAGTTTGTTATTAATATTTTCACAACTTGGAGCATTTTTTAATTTCGTTTCAAAACCATCGATATAAGTGCGGAGTGGTTTGCCTGCATCAGAATCAAGGTAATCGTTAATACTTTTTACAGGTTTCGTTGGAGTGAGATATTTGGTATCCTGGTCGGATGTTTGTGTATGAGCTTCTTGTTTTGGTACCGGCTTCGATATAGATTTTTTAACAATGTGTATCACTGTTGCACTTATTTTATCTTTCGAGTCATCACTTGTTAGTTCTTGATCAGATTCACTGTTTCTTTCGTTTTCATCACATAGACTGGTGTCCGTACTTGACGCGGAATGGGATGAGTAAGTTGACGACTCGCTAGAACTTCTCGATCGCAAAGAGGCGAGCATTTCGCTAGCTTCTATTTCAGATACTATAACTCCATCGCCGCTTTCGTCCAAATCTATAGACGCTTTTCTATTTTTATGTGTGGTTTTTTCTTTTTTAATATCTTTCCATTTTAGTGAGTTGCGCCTGTTGATAGATTTTCTACTTTTTTCTTCTTTCCAACTGATTGTATCGTTTGGCACAGCGCGTGGTTTTTGATCAGATTTCTCGTGGTTTAAAGAGGAAGCCCGAGATGGAGGAATGGCGCCGGGCGGGGGACCAAGTCTGCGTCCTCTCGAACTTACAATAGCGCTTTTTCCTAATAATAAATTATTCACTGTCAATGATGTCGGTGACGTAGGGACGCCAACTGAAATTAAATTAAAATTATAAAGTACAATGTCGTTCTATCTCTTCTGGGACGAACACGACAAATTCTTTAAGTCTTAATAATTAAGCTTTTTTAGTCTATCTTTTCTGGTCGCATATCTTGAAATAGCTTTATTCTACTAATTGTCATGGCAATATGACTAAGACTAAGTTGAAGAAAAGTTAAATAATGATTTAATGAACTTTGATTTTAAGTACCTGCAGCTTGACGAGCACAAGCGGCTGCTAAAATGACATGAGCTTGCCTTTGCCGCTCTCGGAGTCGAGCATACTGACGTTTCAGCGCTCCGATGTCCAGGGACAGGCGGTCGCCGGCGCCCGACCTCTCCTCGCGCCTCGGTATCACCTGCAATTTCGACAAACAAACATACGTCTATGCTTTTATAATTGTGATACGTGCTTGTAAAGGTTTCAATAATGTAAATTACCGTAGCTAAAGCCATTTTATTTCCGTCGTCACTGGAATCGCCTTCGTCTTCAGAATAAAACAGCCGTAAGCCACGTTTGGTCATAGATTGCACCTGAAAAGTAACAATTGAATAGTTATAATAAAACTAATATACTAAAGTAATCATTTCAGGTAGTCTTCATTTCTGAAACAATAGACATATTATGCGGTGTCTTACCGCTGACTGTAAAGGCGGGTGGTATATTGGCGCGGAGGTAGGCGGCGCTGGCGGCGCGGGGGGAGCCACCCGGTAGCGGTGCAGGCTGCGCAGGCGCGGTAGCTCTGGCGCTGGGCCCAGCGCTACCACGCGCGCCGCCAGCGCTTCGCCTGCCGCCCACACCGCACCCACGCCGCCGCCCATGCAGCTGTAGAACTCGTCCGCCGAACGAGCCGATAGTATACGACTGTAATAAGATATCATGCAAAATAGAACGCTTTATCAAATTTGAAATACCCTAAATAAACTGCAAAAATGTGTTGTTGAAGCAACGCACTCACTCTTGTAGCATGTCCCATATAGCGAGAGCGGTGAGCAGTAGCACCTCGTTGCCGTCCAGCAAGATCAGGTCCCAGATCCTCAGAAGAGATTCCCGCGGCAGCCACGTCGCGTAAAGCGTGAGAAACCATTGCATCGTGAATACATCTGGCAGAGGAGGTTCTATTCCACCACCTGGAATATATTTTTAAAGTATTTTGAGGTCTCATAAAGCTTTATGTCAACTTTTATTGTAATAGTAGACCAAATGTGTCATAAAAAATGAATGATAAAATCAAAATTCATCTCATTTCTTCTCTTTAAAACTTGCCTATGCCTAATATTTGCCAAAACACTGTTTCTTTCCAATCATTTAATGTTCTAGTCTATTATAACATTTTGGACAGATTTACCGTCTGATATCTTCTGTAGATAGTCCATGTGCTGTGCAAGCCGTGGCAGGCGCAGTCTGAGCAGGTCGCGGAAGGCGGCCATGTCCGCTGACAGCCCGCGCAGGTCATCCGCGAAGTAGCCTTCGGGCAGTACTGCTTCTACTAAATATATCATAACCTGGAACAAAAGTATTACTATTGTAAAATCCAACAAAACTCGTAATGGAAACTTTGAAAAAAGGGAAGAAAAAAGTCATACCTTTAAAGCGTCGGATTCTGATTTTTCCATTACTTCTAAAATAATAGCTGCTAACATATTGAAGCCTTGACAATAACCTACGTCCTTATTCCACCTGCAAATTTAAAATATAATAAAGACCTATATCATCATCATCATCATCATCAACAGCCCTTGTCTGCCCACTGTTGGACATAGGCCTTTCCCAATGCCTTCCGCATCCAACGACTTCCTGCCGTCCGCACTAAGTCGTCGGTCCACCTGGAGGGAGAACGACCCAAGACCGATATGGATTAAGATAAAAAAAAACAAATGTTTATAATACAATCGAAAACATTTAAATTAACATTTATTACCTAGCGTACGCTAATAAAACTCTTCTAAGCATTGCTTGATTTTCTCGACCTTCAGTTCCACAGAAAAGGGAACAACCAGTGCGATGCAAGTCCTGTAATATCATAAAACATACAATTTATAAATAAATCTCCAATACGATTGAAACACTAGAAGGTACAATTTCTAAAACAGAATTATGTGTTGGGTAGTATAGTTTGAAATTAAGGATTACGAACTTAGTAAACGGTGAGACAGGATGTCTGCCTTAACCTTATTGCACGTAGAAAATAGATTGATAATACAATATTGGGTAGAGTTATGTTTCACCTTGAGGATCTGTGCGCCGAGCTCAGTATCATCGGGTTGGGCGGTGCCGCGGAAGCAGGCACGCTCTGCCGCCGACCACTGCACCCCGCGTGACGACAGGTACCGCTCCGACAGTGTCAGCCAGAGCTATTAGTATGAAAAAAAAATGTTATGACATCATAAATCTCGTTTTTGGTGGTTCGTTACATTAACTTATAAAATTTAACTATAAAAATAATAAAATGATCCGGACCGCTTTGATTTGGGTAATGAAATTAAAATGGCTATGAAATAGAGGGTTGTTAAAAGAAAGAGGGTCAACAGGGTCGTCGCTACTTACAGTTTTTTTTTTATGACAAAGAGATTTCAAGTGTCTCGGTTACCTTCAAAATTAGATTTGTATTTTTGGCTAACTTCGCAGTTTATAACTCTTATGAGAGTTTGAGAAAACATTTTCAGTACCACCTGTCTTTTAGCAGTAAAAAGAGCTGACATTTAGCAGCTAAATATATATATTTCTAAATGGAAAATGTAAAATCAATGTGTACTCATATACAATTAAAAACGTTATTACAAAATTATGATATTGATAGAATTTGGTAAAGGACACATAAAAATCTATAAGAAGAATATGACGTCATCAAAACATTTCCTCGTCTATAAATATAAAAGTAATAAATGTGGCAATGATCTATTTTTAAATTGCTTAAGTTTCCACGTCAGAAAACTTTGTTGTTTTGTACGAATTCAGGTATTTTTGCGTTTTGGCTAAACTAGGGAAAGATCGAAGTTGGCCTTTCTCCTATCCTAAGTATTTAATGTAGCAGAAAAACTACTACTAACAGAAACACAGAACAGATATATTTCTGCAAGCGGTAATGAAATTTAAAATTTTTTATGTACATTTTTAAACATTAAAAAAATCCAATATTGAACACTGGCATCAATCGACAGTCGATACTGACAGTCATAAAAAACCTAATCGGTGATTGGGGACAAAATGTAATAATTAAAATGTCCCGATAATAGTTTATCTAGTTTGTTAATGTACACAAGTGACGTAACATTGGTTGGTGATGCGAAACACTTGCGACACCAAAAGCTATCGTCGCATAAAGATAAAGCTGGCCGTGGCCACTTGCATGTCATATTCAGATAATATTCAATGAAATGATCTAATATGAGCTACGTGGGCGGCGACGAGCCGTCGCCTAGACAGGGCCTTACAATAGACGACGTGATACGCAAATATAGACGTTAATTTCAGTCTACAACATTCGCTTTATTACGTCTGAAAGTCTAATATAGCACCATAGATATAGGCAGCTAAAAATTAACGTTTTCGTCCAAAGCTTCGGAGCCAGATTTACAACATTGGTACACGGTTTCTAAGTGACCGGAACCTTTGGATACTGAAGAATCAAAGTCGAATAACATTTTATTTTAAAAATGGGACGCGCGGGAATACTATCACCAAAAATATTACGTACATTTAGCAAAGCACATATTACCTTTATATTCCCTGTAAGATGTATTTCTTTAGTCAAACAGCTTCTTTGACTTCCTCTCTTCCATTATAAGTTTCAGGACATGGTATGACATAACAATAGCAATTACCTTCCTCCGAAAGTGCTGTGGAACACCGGCTGGGAGTCGGGCGACCAGTTTCATCGCGTGCAGCCATTCTGAAAACCCCCCCTCGCCAGGACCCTCGCTGCCACTCGGCGCCAAGCCAAACCGCGCGTTCGAGTCCCCAGCTAATACGCGAAACAAAAGTCAATGTCTTCATTAGACGTGTAAAATATAGCTTGTACATTTATCATGAATGCCGAATGAAGTAATTCTCACAACGTTAAAAAAGATGTAATCGTAAAACTTTAAATAGAAAAACTCAAGGTCTAAGTTGTATCGTAAAAGACGCCCGCGTGCATAAAATCCCGGATAAACGCAAATACATCAAACAAAAGGTTATTGTTGATTGGCAACATTCGTCTGTGTAAACAAGATCTACTTTTATATTAAATTTATTATCTCGAGGGTTTCCTAATCCAATTTACTTACCGTAAATATCAATCGGTTGTATTGTAATATAACATCAAAGCTAAATTACTCTGGCATGGCTACTATTCATGTTCTTGAAGGATAACAAAATAGACAAACCACAAAGGAACGAGTAACCGAATGTAATTTTTTGTATGACGTCTAAACGTCTGTACCTGGATTGGCCCTCGAAGAACCCGCCAAGTTCCTGAGGGAGTTTAGAATGGCACTCATCTGTCCAGCGCGGGGAGCACAACATTTGACAATAAATGCATATCGTACTGCACTGAGCACTCGTTAATGATTTGACATTACTTCGCCGCAGTCACACTGCGGGCCAACACACAATGTAGTGATCGACGCAGCGTTACATCGAGGATGTGAGCAAATAGGTCGAAGAAATATGCAGCAAAATCATTGTAAAAAGATTGTGAATTAAAACATATTTTTTTCATATCTTTAGAACGTTCGGTACCGCATATTCGACCAGCTGATGCGATGTTTACTGGGGAGTCGCGCAAGGAAGCGCCGGGGCTGGCCCCCCTATACTATAATACCGCACGGATGTTTAAAACGGAATCGATGGTAGGACAGCAGCGATGCCAGAGTGAGGTGGAGCGCCGATAAAAGGTGTCATGGTAGGGCCCTCCGAGCATGCGCCATCGGTTTCATTATAGGCGCTTGTGTGCGTCGCATATCGATTTCGTGCTCCTGTGTACGTCAGTTTCAGACATAGATAGCTCGCTAAGTAGCCCCAAGCTTACTTACATGTGCGTAATGTTATTTTAAGCTTCATTGAATAGAATTGCTACAGTCTATTTCTGTAGTCGATGAGACAGTTTTTAGTACAAATTTATTCAGCGGATAGGTCTAAATTCCATTTAAATTTAAAATAGTGTGACGTTCAAGTGCCTATGCGTTTCTCTATAATTTTGTGCACGCCAATTAAATTCTAATACGTGTAATATTGCTATATCTATTACAATCGATGTAAAATTAAATGGTACCAAAGAATCTAGCTTAAAACAAAGTGTAACATACTGATATGCCGCAGTAGAACAGTAAACGCTGCACATAATTTTTTCTGTTCCCGTTTCAGACGATCACGGCCACGTAAATATTTAGCCAGCCTCTCCCCGGCCGAAGAGAATCTGCTCATTAACTCATCTAGTTGATCTTGTAGTTCCTCTTTTGCTGTCAATAAATACAAAATCAATTTAATTAAATCGCCCAATACTTTATAAAAGCTTGTTATTGACAGTTTTGACTCAATTTTTAGATTGAACATGAATATTAATATTTAAATTGATTATAATAGCACGGTCGGGGACCAGAAGTGTAGGATGACTTAGTGCGGACGACCAAAGTCGTTGGATGTTGAATGCAGAGGACCGCATACTGTGCAAGGCATTGGGAAAGGCCTATGTCCAGCAGTAGGCAGACAAAGCTTTTATTTAACTTATTTGTTTTTTATACTGGTCTCATATCTATGTTGCATTTGAATGTTGACTTCTTTATGACTTCGCAATTTATATTTCTAATCAATTTTGGTACTGAGTACCCTCACTTACCTAAATCCTCAAGATAGATTCGTTCAATAACATCAGTTTGATCGTCACAATTGGAATGGGATGATGCTATAGATGCTGCGGTAGTCAAACTGAAAGAAATTTGATTGACAAGACTGCGTTTGATTACAGTAAACTCCCCAAGGGCTGGGCCGATTTCAACGGGACTTTATCTGGATGTAGCCGAAACGTACGAGAGAAACTTGGCTATATATGCCACGCTAATGAAGTCACAGGCAACCGTTTTTAATTAAAATATCAATGCTAAGTAATTCACAACATACTGACATTGGACGGAAACTTGGAATATACTGCCGTAATTAGGTTAAGGTTGCCTTATTATGGAATCTAAAGAGTAGAGTAGCATTTGTTTGTAAGTGGGGTTGCATTCTTAGCGGGAACATTTACTTAAAGCTGCCTGCGACTTCATTATTCAATAGCTCAATTAAAAATAAATCATTAAATAGTCTATTTCAGGCAGTAATCTATCTCGGTGCGTAATTTCATTCAGTTCCGTACAGCCTTTTTGCACTTACTTTCTAACAAACAAACATCCAATATTTCACATTTATAACATTAGTATGATTAACTATGATTGTTCACTATTCAAATAAATGTCTGTATTTTAAATGCAATGAGGTGTATGGCAATAAGTTATTGCGCAATTCTTACAGCAGTGGATGTTCATCGAAAGCTTTTCTGTATCCACATTAAGCAGTTCATTGTGAGCTTATTACCAATGTTACATACCTTTGAGTGTAGCCTACGACACTATTTCTACTCCATTCACGCTGATCTGTGTACAGTTCATCAAGTAATTTTTCAACAAGCTCCTTAACATCTGGTTTCTATAATTGATAAATAATAACATTATTATAAAAAGCTTACATAAAACACTGGCGACGATACAGCTTTTCCTTCTGCACTGTATACTTTTCTGTACATCTAAGCTTTATATTTTAAACTAGAGTCTACTCGCGACTTTCGTCGGTGTAGAATAAAAAAAATGGTGTTATCAGAAATGTTTGATGATATATAGGTGGTCCGATCATCGTGGCGATCTTTGGAGGAGGCCTACGTTCAGCTGTGGGCGACATGTGGCTGATATGATGATGATGATGATGATGATATAGGTGAATGGAAATATTGTAATCGTCTTGAATGCTGAATATATTGACAATAAAATATTTCATTAATTGTTGGTTGTCATAATGTTGATCGTAAATTTTATGTCGACATTTTAATTCGTATTAAATCACTATAACGGAACCACAATGGAAAACTAGTCCATGTGCAAATATGGACACTATGTGTAGGTAGTTATACAAACATTGTCAAGGTTTTCTTGTAACGAATTCTTGTTGGAGTTTCTGTATATCGAAAAAATAGTTTTGTATTTCGGAAGCATGATGTATTTACGTAGTCATGAAAAGCCATTTTTATAAGTCTTGTCCGTTCCTAATTTCACGTTTATTTAGGGTAATCCCCGAAACGATTGGACAGATTTTGATGGGACTTTCATTGGAAGGTAGCTGGTGTGTGCGGGAGTACTTAGGCTACTTATTTTTAATTCTTTGCTGACGAAGCCACGGGCAAACGGTTGTCAATGAACATATTCGTTACATTACTCATGTTATAGCTGAATTTTTAGGAAGCAATCTTTAGTTATTTATAAGAATAATTTATAAAATAATAAAATACCTGATGTGGGCTTTTTATAAGCGGCGGTGCTGGGATTGTGTGTTGTTTTTTCCGTTCAATATTTGGAAGGCGAATTTCCTTTGGAATCTTCGCTTTCGGCTTCTTTGTACCCGATGTGTTTAAAAAATCAAAATTTAACTCGTATTTCACCACTCTTAAGTTTATCGGTTCATTTATAATTATAGTTTTCATTATTGTTATAATTTAAATTAGTTATGATTGACACTTGTAACAAAAATAATCACGTCAAATGAAACATAGTAAATGTCAATGTGATGACAGAATTTACTTTTAATGTTACAATATGAATTGTTGAAATACTTTAAATCTGAATTAAATATAATTAAAAACTGTTGCGATGTTGTTCAGGAAGGCGTGCGATAGTCACCCACTCGTTTATTGTCTGCTCGTCGTTCGTCCTGATAGCTCTGATAACGGTTTAATATATTCCGATGAATGCATGCTCAATGAGTTAAGGATCACTGCGTAGTTAATAAACTAACCCTAAAATAGCACTACTTTGTGAAGAGTAAGAAGGAATCTCTATAGAGACCTATAGTTAACTCGCCATTCGACTATTGTCTCGGACTATATTACCACAAGCCTAGAGCTCAGTTAGTGTGGTAAAAGTAATGTTAATAAATTAACAAACATCTACTAGAAATGAAAAAAAAAGTGTTAAAAGTTACCATCGACTTCTTATTTCCTTTCACACGATCCAGATTTTCTTCGGTCCTTATCTATCTTTGCTCTCAATAATATCCATCCATTTTCAATCGCATTACCTTCTTGTTTGAAAGTATAGTTATTAAGTGAAATTGCCAGAATTTATATTATAAATAAATAAGTACCTAATGAAGTAATGTGTTTAGTGTGTGTTGATCTTTAAAGCTTAAGTGTTGTCAAAGTACGTACCAGGCTTCCGATACTGTAACTCGTTTCAAACTGAATTATGGTAAATAATGCTAGAGCACTTATTTCTATTTCCGTTAACCTAAATAATATTGTTATTACCTACAATATTAATTATTTTTTTTATACTTTTATAAAAACGGCTCAACTCACGTGTAACACGGTACCGACTAGTTTCGAGCCCATCGGGGGCTCGCATCTGTCCATTTTAATAATTCAATTCATTTTTTCTTAACTCGCCTATTGGTTTGTGCCTTTTGTAATATTTCATGATCATCTTTAAATTTGTCGTTAAAAAATAAGTGATAAGTAAACATCTAAATATGTTTATCAAACTTTTTAATTTTATTTTAAATGTGAATCTTTACTACATAAAGCTTGCTACACACCTTCAATTTTTATTGCGCTTTTTCAACTGAACAATTGAACTGTTAAAACCAATAATGTGTAACAGGCACAGTGTTATAAAAAACTATTGAATCCGTTGCCTAGGAAACAAATATTATTTGTCGGACATTTTTGTATCAACGAGTGCCCTGGAGAATTCTTTTATATAAACCACAAGTATATCTATCAACAGAACAGTTTTACTTATTAATTTTTCAATCTAATAATGGGCGGCGAGCAATTGGCAATAACTGATAAAAAGGAAGCGGGATTTTGTTCGGCGACTTGTATTGATAAAGTCAGTTTGCAGAATGAAATTAAGAAGCCTGAGATAAGAACATCTGATTTATACGCTACTTGTAATTTACCAAAGAGATTTGAACACCCTCGTAAGTACATATACCAACATAAAATAAAGTTTGCAATCACTAGTGAATTATGCTATTTTTTTAGCATGTATCTTTAGCGGGTAAAATAGATTGTCATTTAGAAATTTAACGTAATCATCGTCATCATCATATCAGCCACAGGTCGCCCACTGCTGAGTGTAGGCCTCCCCTTAAGATCGCCACGAGAATCGGTCCTCGGCCGCCCTCATCCAGGATACTCCCGCAAACTTGGCTAGGTTATCGGTCCATCTTGCGGAAGGCGTACCCACGGTGCGCCGACCTGTCCGTGGCCTATGAAAAATGATATAATGTAAAATATTAATTAAGATAGCATTTTAAAAATATATCAGCTTTTGCTAAGTGGTTACAATTTTTTCTGATGCCTTTACTTATCTCTTGTATATTACATGTAGGAAAAGGATCATTTGGCATTACTAAAAGCTCAACATTTTAGGCGACTTTTTTTTCTTTCACTTCTTTCCATCATAAAATAAAAATGATGTTAATCTAAGCTCTAAATAAACTGAATAGGAAGGATGTATATCTTTTGTTATATAACTTGAGATGAACTTGCGATGCATGCTAATGTCACTTGTAATCAGTAGGTTTCCCGCATGTAATGGTAAGTCATACAGGGTGAACGACACTTCACCCGTATTTATAAAAACACGTCGGTGATGACAGGGGTTAAACAGTTTCATTTTGATTGATATTGTATGTTTTACTACTTCATGGGATACGTTGGGAAGTAGTCAACATGGATGTTATATTCATAAATGTTGTTAAATCACTAGCCGAAATCTTTTATTCGTGTTAATCTTAATTTATAGAATGTTGTGGAATGGTCTGTCCTTGTCGGTATTTCCAAACCAATAATACTTAGGGTCCTTCAAATAATTCTACTAATATTCAGATATATAAGTTGTCAATACTATGTATGGATGTAATGTATTTTTATCTTAAATTGTTAATAGATTGGTTCAATGGATACGGGTGTCAGAAGAGCAACCAGCATCCCTTGTACCGGACTTCGTCCAGCGAATATGGATGGTATCCACCTGGTAAGTAAAATTAATTTCTCGTCGCGAAATTTTAAAATAATAGCAAGGTATTTACCAATATGAAAAAAAAATCCTCAAGTGTGTTTCCCAAAAAAAAATCTTCTGATAATATTTTAGATAGATAAGTTTATGGAAGTGTGTTGTTTTTTATTCAAAGTGATTGATTACATTGCATAGAAAGCCGATCAAAAAGGCTGTGACGACCTGTTTTAGGTATTCACTCCGTGCCGGCGTCTTACTTCCCTAAGAGCCAGGACTTCTCCAACATTATGGCGGTGTCCGGGATGTATCGGAACTATTCTTTGAACATGTGAACAAGTTCCATTTTAAATTTGAGTTGAAAATATTTATAAATTCACTCAAATCGTTTTAAGAATATTGTATTTTAAGTTCTATTACTTTGTAAGATTGTATTTTGACAGCTACTAAAGAAAAAAAAGATTTAATTGTAAATCAGTTACGACTTTAACGCGTTCGCTGCGAAACGAGGCCTAAATCATCCCTAATGCAACTTCCCTGTGGTGCGGTAAACAAAATCGTGTACTTCTCTGTGGTACAAAGGGCATAACTTTGTTAAAGTAGGTGGGGTTTAATGGCAGCGTAAAAAAAAGGTGGGGTTTAATGGACCGCGTGTCGCACAACCGTCTAGTCACGGAGTAACAGAGTAAGTACGCAAAACTTGGTGCCGCAGCGAACGTGTTAAAGGACATTGCTCTGATAGATAAATCAGCTTGTTACTTTGAGGGAAATTAGTATTACGACATTAATTGTTAAATACTTATGAAATAAAGTTAAGAATTCCGACTGATTAGTTTCATTTTTAACTATACCCATTTAAAATATTTTAACTGGCTTTTATCCGAGATATCGTCCGTTCGAAATTGAAAAAAAAAATAGCGCTGTTACGGACAGAAATCCATCCTCATGCTTTCCTCAAATATCAACCACATTTGTAGTGGTTTTGTACTTACTTCGTAAAAAACAGGAATGCCCACTGGATCAAGTTGACGTTTACATTATCCCAGTTGTATTTCAGCGTTGATCCCAATCGCTTTTAGATTACTGGACTCTAATAATGTTAACAAGGCATAAAGTAGAATGGTTGACTTTAATACTGCATGCAGTATTTCTTCTTAATGTTGGTATATTGTGATAATATTAAATACGTCAGAATAAATCATATTTGCGTATCGTTATTACATCACCACTTTATATTAAGCGGGATAGAAGTCGAGTTGTAGCTAGGTGTAACTGTCCTGATTTGTATTGTTTGTTGCAGGAGTACACTCTGTAACCTCCGTGTTCTACCCCGCGCCACAGAAGTTCACGAACCACCTTCTTGCTTCTGGCATGTACCGCAACTACAGTCTCAATACTGGAATGGATCCGGCAGGATACCCTTAGAACAGTTACAAAAATGTCTTGTAAACTTTTCTATGCTATTGACATTGTTTTTAATATTAAAGGTTTTTTTTTTAAATTTATGTTTAGAAAAATATACTTCTGCTTGGATATCACATGTTGTTAAAATTTAATTATTCTTTTTTACATTTAATTGATCATAATTTTCCGAAAATTATACTTTGGTTTGGATTAATTACGTTGTTAAAATACTTGTTGTTTAGTGTACTATTTTGATATATAACTAAGACGTTTTAAATTAATCTTACTGTTATTTGTATAAATACATTTATTGAAGTTTTTCAAATAAAATATTTGTAGTTTTTTGTTAATTTATTGTAATCGTTCCTCGTAAACTTGAATAAGCGTGTATTAGCTAATGCGCATTCGTATAAGTATTCGCAACCAAAGTCGAATGGCGTCGAACCCACGACCGCCAGATCGATAGTCAATACTCATAACCATTAGGCTATTGGTGTTTCAAAGTTATAATTGTACTTGGAGTTTTTTTTAGTAAATTAGCATTTCTGCTTTGATTTATAAGCAAAATAAAAATCCAATAATATTATTGACTTACCAAAAGAGGTATTTATTATAATAAAGATTAACATGCATTCAAATTCCATTAAACAGTACATTCGAACGAACACGTGTGCCACCTTTACTGATATAAGTCAACGTTCAACAAACTATGACAGTCATTTGGAACATTTTGAATAATAGAAAAAAAAATAATTAAACATTACAAACTGAATAATCAACGATCAATTAAACCAGCATTACCTTAAGTAGACGCATCAGTTTTCAATCATCCACATGGATGTATATTTCGTCAGAAATAAATTTACAGTTTAAATATATAAACATATTTTAAATGTGACACAGGGTGTATTTTATTACGTGTATGTGTTCAAATCGATCGCAGTTATCAGCGCTTTGTGCCGTGCGTTGTCACTGACGGTACTTACAGAAAAGTTTTCAATTAGATGGACACGAGTATAAGCTTAACCCGGTTGATGCCAACATCTAGTAAGAAGTATTAGATAGTACTAGTCCAAACTAGTACTATCTATTTTATCTGTCTCGTCCTCATACGTGGTGGTACGGCTACACCAGCATGCTTCTTAAACAGAGAAACTATTGGATGGACATGTATAAACAAAAACGTTCCGTTCCACTCAAAAAAACATTGGAGATATACGAAAGTTTCGTCAGTGAAAACCAACGGTTACAATGCATCGATATCATCGCGACCCCTCCAATATTATCTATGATTACATAATTTGTATAACTTGTAGCAACAACAACAACAGCGTTTATAATTATTATTTACTTGTATAATTATCCTAACATTTAATCAACACATAATAATAAATAAATAATCGATCAAAATTAAATAACACAACAAAAATTCAAACTTATATTTACATGCTATGTGGTATATAATTTTTCGAAGTTTCCCTTAATCAAATCTAAAAGGGGTGTGTCGAATTCTAGCTAAGTGCATTTACATACTAAAGATTCCAGTACATATGGCGCTTTTCTCAACGTCGAACTCAAAAATTAATCTCGAACCATCTTTGCTAAGACAATAATTTCTGATCTCAATAAAAAAATCTGATCTATCGTATAGATGGCGCTGTTTACACTTTTGTAATATTCCGTACAAAAGTGATTAAAATGATATTACATTGCAAATTCTGACGGCTCGATTTTTAAGTCCGATCGTTTGTCAAATTAACATAATATAAAAAATAAATCCCGTAATACACAGCGGTATATTATTTAATAATTAAAATAAATTATACAAACGTCAACTTCATTATTCTATGTTTTATTTTATTAACACACATATATTTCGTTGTAAAATCTACAATAACAATTGTCATAGAAATCGTGCCTTATAACACATTATGGAAAATAAAATATGTTTAACATGAAAACATCTCGATCTATAATTTGTTACTTAAATACAATATGAAATATTCGATAACAACTACATATTTATCGTATTAATGCATAGTAGGATTAAGAAAGATTACATTTTTATAACGTAGAGAAGCGCATGAAGGATAAATAGGTAACAACGCTTAGTTCGAACAATAACTACTTCGCGAAACTTCAAGCATAATGGATTAAATAAATTAAAATAAAGTTACAAAACAATTTTACCAATGGATCTGCTTTATCTTTTTATACCACTGCTCTTATTATCTTACCTTTTCATTTTAGTATTGAATTTATATAATTCTTTTATTTAAATTTGTATTTTTAAAGTGAAATTAATTTTTGTAGCATTTTGTTAACATTTAAATTTGTTTCTACACATTAAGCAGATGCATAGTAATAAAACAATTAAAACGATACAATGACAATCTAATTAGTTCTTAAAATTACGAGATTTAACTATAAGATTATATAAAATGTGGATTATTCTTGCTTCTAACAATATTGTCCATTGTACAATTGCTCACACGACATCTGCCTGTCTACACCCGCTTGTGTCCTGTCATTTCATGTCAGAGATATCCGCTCTTCGGTTTTTTTTAAAGAGTCAGTGATCTAAACTACTTATAAAACGACTTAACTCACGTGTAAGTCAGTGTTTACCGACTAGTTTCGAGCCCATCGCCGCTCTTCTTCAGGATGAATGGATTTTATAAGTAGTATAGTGAAATGTCTCACGAAAGTTTTTTTTTATAATTTAAGTCGGTGACCTTAAAACTACTTCCTACATTTGATAATGATTTTATGCTTTAACTTATTAAAATTATTGTTTTAGGCCTAACTTGATGTTAAACTTTCTGTATTTTTGTTAAGTTTTTAATATTCTCATTTTACAAATCCGACTCAACCCCGACCTCGCCCGTATACATTAAATTATATAATGATATGATTATACATATGTTTTTAATATACTAAATGGAGGAATATTTTGTTTATTATTTGATTTGTTGAAATGATAACAAACAATAGAGACAATGTACTTGTGAAGGATAAATCTATAACAAAGTAACACGACCATCGAAATATTGTGAGGTTTTTAGAGTGTATACTATTTTTTTTTTTTCATGAGTAACAATATACTGAGATGCGCACGATAACAAGGGTTTCTATTCTATGAGGTAATATTAACGTGGAATACACAGCGTTCATAGATATACTTATAATCTTAGCTTTATAATATACGATTCATAACAATGAAGGTACAGATTGTGCTAGCGTCGCCGCCGGTCCTCTACGAAGTCGCGGCGGCTGAAGAAACGTGTCCAAGAGTTGGAGACAGTGATAAAGTAACTAGGTGCTCGTCAGGGCACGGCACCGGCCACCGAACAGAATGATCACAATGCAGCTCAGTTGATTAATTTTTTATTACAAAACTTACTGTAAAAATCTAACGTTATTTTACATTTAATACTATTATTATTTCGTGTTGCCTCACACAGTGTTAACGAATAAAAAACCGTTTAGATGTATTCATTAGAGTGATATTTGAGACAATATGTTATTATTCAATTTAGTACTCGGTTGGGTTCTAGCGTATTTACGACAGTTTGAATTAAACAATAATCAACACGTAGTGTACCGGAGATATTGTATTAAATGACATCGGACGTATAATTTTATATTCGTGTTTTGTTATATTTCAAGAGTTCGTGGCCGGACTTTAAACAATTCAAAATGAAATTCTAAGCTTTCCAAGAGTCTAATCCCTTTGCCATTAATGAGGCTCGTGTCTTATGTTAAGGTGTCGAATTTATTACCATAAAAAATACTTTCAAATAAAACTAATCGCATTATAAACGTGTAGTCCGGACCCGACATTACATTACGGAGTTTCATGATGAGCCATGGATATTCATACGGTTTACATGTCGCCGAATATTCCAGCAAACGTTTTCCTGAGATTCTTCATTGTATCTTCGGCGTCTTCAGTAAGCGCGGCGCTGAGCGAGCCCTGGCGGGCGAATCCACCACGTCCGCCGGCGGAGCCCGAAGCGGGAGGCGCTGCGCCCGGAGCTGTGCTACTGGCAGTGCTCGGTGCTGCCGACGCTGATGATACCGTCGATGATTGAGATGCTGGCAATAAAAGATACTCGTATACAAAAAAAAAAGCTGAGAATGGCAGATTACTAACGAACAAAAATTTATGTTAGAACTACCAGCGTGATATTTTGGAAAACATCTTTATTCGCTTTAAAGATTTTAGTCTTTAAATATTCATCCTATCTTAGTCACTGCATTTTGCAATCCGACTTGGTGCTTGTGAGTTACATACAGAAATGTATATTTTGTTTAAGAACAAGAGCCATGACTAACGGGTGATCCGACGCGATATGCAGCACCACATACACAATACATTGAAAGGTCAGTAATAATGTAATCATTGTGGTCTCGAGGTAAATAAAACTTTTTCGATTCTAAAAAACGTTGTCATATGTCTTTAACTTTTGTCGTATGCAGTCTATTTTACTCTAGAATTTCTTTTAATAAATGTTCGATGTCTTCGTGCGTAATTCTTTAAATTCTTTTGGAACCAATGAAATGGTTGGTTGCTGATGGAATCAAATTATCAACTCTCACCCTAATTCTAAACGAGCCTCAGATATGAGGGACCGTCGTTAGCTATAGTACCTTGCGAATCGCGGCGTGCGAGCGGTGCCGGCGGGGGCTGCGCGGGCTCTGCGGGTATGGGCGGTAGCGGGCGGTCGATGCTGGCGCCGCTGGATAGAGGCGCGGGCGGCGGCGCGCTGGGCGGTCCGCTGGGGACGGCGCCCGTTCCGCGCTCCTCCGGCGACGCAGCTCCGCTGCCCGAGACCGAGCTACGGGAAGCCGTCTTTGCTATACCCGGACGACACACGGCCTGGAAAATTAACATTAAATAAACTAAAAGGTATAATTTCAAGGTTTTAGTTCGTGGTCTAATTTAAGTTTTCTTCACACGATTTTATTATGGGGAGATGACTTATTGGATGGGTAAATATCCTCTTTCTGTGCGTTTTCACCAATGTCCCATCTGCAAATAAATAACATCTATAGGCAGCGGTCACTTCGCTGTCCTTGGTAATTCAGGTGGGCGTTAGTTTCTTTACTATCTCGGTTTATAAAAATATCAAATGAAACTATAATGTTAACTAGAGTTTTCGATGCCAATTTTCCGCATATTGGTCGACGTGAAGTGATGATTCAGATATGTAAACGATGCAGTCATGCCCCTAGAGATTCGAGCGCACCCCGGCGCAACGCAACGCCTATTGAACGGCCTGACTCAGCCGCAGTGTTGCGAAATGACGAGGGCTACTTCTCGTGAATAATTTTACTGAAGTTTTATGAGCATGGAAAGGTAATTGATGAAATCTATCCTTAGTCATTTTATTTGCATTGTTTATATTTAAAATGGTATTTATTTATATTCTCTGAATACAGCGCTGACGATTTGGAATGTTTATTATTATTTCACAACATCACAACAGTTGAAAGAAAACGTCTCCAAACTTTCAACGTTCACTTTGAGTAGAATGCGAAAAATGTTATTGTTGATTTTTAATCATGTTTAAAACAATATATTTTTAAATTCAATTTTCTGCACTCACATAGCGCGGAAATTCTTGGAATTGACAATATTCACTCATATTATAGATAAAGATATAAACTAGAGCAGTTTACGGTATAACCACTTATCCTTTAACTAGACTAGTTTCGAGATTTGCTGTTACAATGATACAGCAGTCGCGCCCATCGAAAAAGCTTCGTCTGAATTGTTATTGTTCTACCTGCATGCGTTGCAGAACGAGCTCCGCTAGATGGCGCCGGTCTTCCTCCTGAGTGTCGCCCATGAAGGAGGTGGCGGAGTCGTTTAGCTCAATGATGTGTTCTCGGCCGTCCTTTCCCACAACTAACTCCAGCGCGCAAACCTCCAGCCCGCCAAATATCTCGCTCACCTAAACAATTTCGTGTTTAATTTTTAACTTCCCACATTAAGGATTTCCTTAATGTTAGTAGTTAGCTTTAGACTATGTGCATTACTTGAGGAAAATTTCCAACCATACGTTTGTTTCTTTACTCATGTATATTGAAACAGCTTAACTGATTCTATTATTTGTTTCTAGGAAAGAACATGTGTCACAAACCTCGTCTATCCACATTTTGTATCTGTCGTTCATTCCAATGGCTTCGAGCATGGCTGAGCCTTGATTGGTTTTCCAATTGCCCGATATAGATTTGCGCCTGAAATTGTGACGGTTATTAAAGAATGACAATAGATTAAAAGCAGGATAGGTTAGATTGGATATCTTATCAACTTGAATTAAAATCGATAGATTATCAAATAAAACTACCGTTTCCAATTTTTCTTCTAACCGTGATATTTCACTTGCATTATAGGTACATGTTTTATTCTCTTTTGTAATGAGAGTCATAACGATGTTTTGTAAAAGCGTTTAGACATTACCTACAGCAAGAGGTAAAGTATAGTGTTACATCTATAGTGAAGATCAATGAATGCGGGTCATCGTAGAGCCTAAAAAAAGGTTGCCGCCCCATCGGCACAAAAAATGGTATAGTATAGTAATATAAGTAGATATAAATTAAATTCAGGAACTCAGAACTGAATGTATAAATATAAATAGAGCAAAAATAGTCCGGACCGCGAGTCTGTAGAGGCATAAAAATTACAAATAAAAAGGGGTCTAAAGAAATCTAAAAATCTTAGAAACCAGGATTGTCAGCTTCACCAAATGAACGGTGTTTAATAGACACTATAATACCAGTTAAATTAAAGTAATAAAATGGTCATGGTGTTTTATTTATTAAAAATTACATAAAGAAAAAAACTTCTGATCTCGCCTTAACACACAACTAGGAAACATAACTTTTTCATATAGCAATATGAGTACTATCAATATGGGTTTATAAGCCCACTTAAAAGCAAATTAGGAAAAAATCTCAAGTCCAGTAATTTTGTAGTTTTATCTTCGCAAGTCTCCCTTTTTTAAATTTGATCTTTTATGACGTAACCTCGCTGTAACTAAAAAGTGTAATACCTAAATTTAAGGGGTACCATACTGTCTATTAAGCACCGTTTATTTTACAAAAGTAACATTCTTAGTTCTACATTTATTCATTCTCGAATTATAGATATTTTTAAGTGACCCGGAATCATTGCTCTTGAGAGTAGTCTATTTTATTAACATTAATTAAAGTAAAAATAAATTAAATAAAAAAAAAAACAAAATCATCGTTATAGATAAAAAAAAGGAAATTGTCTAAGTAAAATTTGTTTTCATTCATTTCTAATAATTTAATTTTCATCAATGAAATGATTCTAAACTGAGGTCGTAATTCAAAAACTACAACATTATCACAGGTGGACGGCGGTTACTCGACGCCTGGTGATTTATGGTGATTGTTGCTTGAATTAGTACTATTCGGTCCAAACCCTAAAACTGTAGGCGTCGGGTAAACACGATTGGCACCGGATATCAATTGCAAACTTCCACAATTTACATTCGACATTTTGGCGTTTTCCCAGTTACCCAAAGCTAATTTTACTTTTGCAATCCTGATGCATTTACGCGGCGTTCATTAATTTGGAATTAAATTGGAAATTGAATGAATTTCCACATCGATCGATTTATTTTATGTACGTATATGATACATAACTTACATGAATGCTTTATAGTTGGTGCCAATTTTTTGTATGTGTATATCGTATTTGGCGTCAATGTATGGCTCCACGGTGCAGTAGGTTCCCAGCATCGCCACCACACCAGCTATGTCCTATAAATGAAATAACATTTATAAGTAAAATATTAGAATATTATTGTTAATTTACTAAAATTTCTTGTGAATATTTATGGTAAGATTGAAAAAGCATGTTATGTTATGACAACAGTCGAATGGCGGGATTCGAAACCTAACGCTAGATCGGTAGTCCATACCTGGAACTATTTGGCTATTGGCTTCGAATACTTCTTCGCACAATTGGACGTTTTGAATAATAAAGCCCTTTTTATTATAAATTAGGAACATTGAGTGTTGTATATTTAAAATCAATTAACAGAATAATGTCTTTCATTAAACATGACGTAATAAATATGTAAATATATTAAAATTTTATGTATAAGGTCTTAATTTTATTCCGGCCTGTTCGGCTTTTGATTATTTAGAGATTTTACAAGTTATTACGTTTATGCTATAATTAACAGTGTTTTATAGCTTTACGAATTACTAATTTGCTTAAATATGAATAAAACAATAATGTTACTTAGTCCAATAATGTACAAGTTATTATACGTAAATCTATGCAAATGTATTTTTGTATTTACTTTTGCGACGTCATTGTAATCATAATTTAGACGTTGACGAAGCAAAAAAATGTATAGGCCTATAACACGCGTGGTGACGCAAAAAAGTGTCAGCGATTGAATTAAAACTATTCGACAGTTATACATAATTCAATAAATTATACAAGTGACAAATGTAAGATACATAAACGAGATACAATTTCTAGATATAAATAATTGATAGTGTAATTCCATTAGCATTTAAATCTGCGTGTAATCTGGTTAAAATTATACAGTTTGTAGTGTCGAAGCGATGCATTGGTCAGGGTTTACCTGGAAGTCGGCCAAAGAGTCCACTTTCACCTTGGCCACGCCGCTGTGCGCGTGCCCGATCTTGATCACCACGGGGAACTTGGGCGCCGTCACCTTCAACAAACAATGACACTTGAATCAAAAGCTTTCGACGCATATCACGCCATCTGTCAATTAAAAATATAATTTACAATTTAAAATTTCTCGGTTGAAATCTGTCGTTTTATAAACTGGACAGAAATATTAAGTTTAAATTGAAGATCTACATATAAGACGCGATTAATTTGTAAGATTTATTTTTAAATTTGAGAGATTGGTGTCGGTCTCAAGAACAAAATGATTCTGCTCAATTTTTAATTTGCTAAACAAATTTAAATTGTACCTTAAGTAGTGAAGTTAAACGATAAGGCGTGGTTATTATAGTCATGATTTAATACAATCTTCATACACTTTACAATACGAAGATGATTAGCTAGTGAGTCACATTTTGTTAGTGTTAATATGTCAAAAGGCTTAACTCGGACAACAAAATAACACAAAGACTCTCGTCATCGATGTTTCTAAATTCGTAAACATTGGTAATTAGTTTCTGAATGTGAAGGTTGCTGTTACAGGGTTATAGGTTAAGTAAAGTACAAGGAATTAAAAGTCTATTGATTCGTTCAATACCATTATAGGTAGAAAAGGGGATGTACCGAAAGAGAATTCCCTTCACTACACGTCCCCACTCCCGACAAATCTACGTCCCGTCACATTCTCTTCTTATAAGCAAGATGTGTTTTGAATTGAACACAGAATAAATTTAAAACATCGAAAATCAAAACATTAAAAAAAGCTATAGTCATTGAACACAAGAGGTCTTATTTTATTATATACTTATTTATCTACGGATATCAACAACTGATTATAATTACATTAGTTTATATTATATTCGTAATGTATTCATATCTTAATCATCATCATCATCACTGAATGTAAAATTAAACTATTAAAACTTTCGTGAGACATTTCACTATACTGCTATACTTTACGGCGTTCGCGGCCCGTCGCTCACACCGTGAGCGACGCGCGATAGTACCGTTCCCACTCACCCTGAAGATGAGCCCCCGATGGGCTCGAAACTAGTCGGTACTGACACCGA
>JAODUI010000029.1:3925373-3958031 GCA_027563995.1 Papilio gigon | reverse complement strand
GGTCGTCCTCCCTCCAGGTGGACCGACGACTTAGTGCGAACGGCAGGAAGTCGTTGGATGCGGAAAGCGGAGGACCGTATACTGTGGAAGGCATTGGGAAAGGCCTATGCTCAACAGTGGGCAGACAAGGGCTGAGATGATGATGATGATGATGATACCGCTCGTGTCCCTAACAGAATAACTTGATCGGTGACCTGGTTTGCTGTTGCATTTTCTTTATTTCTTCATTTAAAAAATCCATAAAAATTACAAAACCACAATGTCATAAACTTTTATCGCATATTTATAATTCTATAAAATAGAATAAAAATATGGGATAAAAAGTTAATATCAATAAAGTAAATTGTATATTTTGAATGTAGTGTTTTGACGAAAATTTAAATACTTTTTTTTATAAAAGTATGCAGTGTTATTAATGTATACACATTTACGCAGCTGACTGTACCTTGTTATAAAATTATAGTCTGGGAATTGCCGCGTCGTAACATAATCACTATTATTACAGTCTGTCTCAAATTTTATAAACGTTGCGTTCTGCGTCGGCGTAACTTATAACATTGCAATTATGAATAAAAAACACATATTGTACCTTGCCAGTTAACCTTTGCTGATTTTAATATTTAATTACTCGAATTATTTATACCAAGTTGACGTGTTTAATTGACACGATTTTCTTGATTTTAACCTTAAATTTTAAAAGGCTACTTAATGTCGAGATCAATAAAAAATAAATGCATTTTATGAGTAAGAATATAACGACGTCTGTTTGTTGTTGTGCCAGATTTCATTGTAAGATCATTATTATGCGACTGGTTTTACGATTTTAAAACGATCGAATGACCGGATGAAATCCGTGACACGTTCCGTGCGAAAACAAAACAATTAATGAAACATAAAAATAGGATATGTTTTTAGTGTTATAAAGATGACAGAAGGTATCTCTAAAACGGTTTTATTGATGTAGTCTAGATGCAGAACAGTATCTTTTCTTTATCTGTATATTTTTTTTCTTCCGAATTCGCTTTCGACAGCTATCATCAGCAGCACAGTATATAATACACTTCCATACTAGTACAAGTATGAAATTACATGAAGCTTTTAATATCATTAAATCTAATTGAAAACAAATAATTTCAAAAAATATTCCATCAAACATTTCATTAGTCGAGTCCGCACATGTCGTTGACAGTGTAGTGAGAAGTAAAAATAAATAAAAGGGCCAAATACATTGTGTCATTGTACAATACGTTGCTTGAATGTTGCCAGACCCGAAATAAACGTGACTAGATAAAATTTCGTAAAAGTCTTTGTTGCACACGTAAACAGAATTAAATGCGCCGTCATTTTTTTTCAAGATATTAATCCTATAAAAAGTTGCAGCTAGCCGAACGCATCGGATCAAATCGGATTTGACGAAAAAAATTATAAGTTGGCCATTGTTAGTATTAACTGACCTGCGTGTATGTTATTACCACGAGTATGCAATAACGGTGGATAGGCATTTGTATTTTTATATATATTATATTATATTATATAATAAGTAAAATAAGTATCCTAAGAAATATGTGTATTATTTGAACAAACAAATTTATGTCAAATTAAATTGTCTTACAATTTTTTTCAATCTTCGTAACATTTAATACAATGTCATCAATCTAATTCCAATGTACTATCATTGTTGCTTAGGGTACTGGCAGTGTCGGAATGAGACGAGAAATGTACACGAAGTCATAGACCGGCCAGCGCTCAGATAATAGATGACGTAATCAACACAAAAAGAAGTTCCTATTACAGCACGAGACCAATAAATACTGCTCACTTTTATTCAATTCGCTACCGCCAAGGTTAAGAAGAGTAAACTGCTTCCAGTTTTTTTTTTATTACATTTTGAACAAATTAATGGTCGTTCTTTGTTCGAAATTCGAACATCACATAAAAAAAAATGCTACCAATAACTTTATATTCTTTTTTTACATTGTCTGTGTCGAATTTAACGTTCATCCGTCCTCGCAAGTTTCTTCTTAAAGAAGGAGTTATTTTACGTATTAATAAATATTACATTAGCACGAATGTATTTATCTAATGAGAATATTTGATATAACAATTGTATGCTAGAATGCTACATACAAAATCTTCCTATAATATAGACTTATTATAAGAAACGTAAATATTATTTTCCTGACCATTCATAGCCTAACGAGGAATATAATTCTGTCCTGGGGGAGCTTCAATCGGCTTTTGTATTACATCACTTTTGTTGCAAAGAAATTAGTTCCATATTTTTCCGCAAAATGGCGACGGTTTTTATATCTGGTTAGGCTATAACAATTGTTAGTTCGACAGTAAACTTATATGTACTTAATACGTTCTACAGTAGCTGTAATAATAAACTATAGAACATACGATAAGTAAATTTAATTTGTTGTTATACAGCAAATTTATTACGTATTGTTCTGTACGATGTCCCGATATTTGCCTTCAGATTTATTTGTGTCATTAATCAAACGCATGCGCTCATCTGCTAATGTAGTTTGCTTTATTAAATACAATCACTTGATGTCTTATCTTACTTTAAAAGATTATTATAAATGCGAAGTTTCGGTGCTTCAATGTTTGTTAGCAGGTAACTCGACTTCACGATTGGAAATTTGACACAGAGAATACTTTCTGAAATAGAGTGTACATCATCATGGTCATGATCGTCAGCTCTTGTTTGTCCACTATTGAACATAATCTTTTCCCAATGCCTTCCACAGTATGCAGTCCTCTGCCTTCCGCATCCAACGACTTCCTTCCATCCGCACTAAGTCGTCGGTGATGCATGGTCTCCATTCTAACAATTTTCTACCTTACTGCAACTTCAGAGTAGAAATATAGTACCTATATGCTTTTTTGTAAATTAAAACAAGCATTTATTATTAAATCATTAATGTAATTGTTTTGGTTTATTATCGTTAATTTTTCTAAAATTCCTCTTTACGAGATTGTAATATCTCTCATCGTTCGTATGATGTTATGTAAACATCCTGCAAATAACACTGGCCAGCATCCAGTCGGCCAAGGTTGCATACGTGTAAGTTTATCGTAATGCCTTGTTTACCTGCATTCCATTTTTTTTTTGTTATCGACCCGTTTACATACTCTATGTCATGTTCGTGATAAGAATTAACAAATATTTGAACAATCAATTTAATAATTATCTTGAATAATTTTCTTTTCCTTGTCTTTATTATATCTATATTAATTTAAATTTTCTTTAATTGTGATAGTTTGGTAAAGTCTGATGCGTTTGTGTATATCGATCCCAAAAATACGCGCAAAATTAACAAGTCACTATAGCAATTTGTGTAAACAAGAACTCTCCTTGTTTATTTATTTATCGTTAACTAACAGATGCCAGTAGTGATTCGAGTACTCGGAAATGTTGACTCTTAATCATTTGAAATAATAAAACAGCTGGATTTCAGCCAGAGTCAGCCGTGGCGTTACGACGTGGCATTGCTTATACAATTGCAATGACTTCCTAATTCTATTATTATTCATTACCTCTTACAAATTTACGACGATTAAAGTATTTTTAACATGCAATCTTTCTAGTGTGAACGAAAATGATAGTATTAGTTTACAGAACCACAAGTGAATCGAGAAATGCCATTAATTATTAAAACAAAAAAGCCATTTTCTCCGTCAACGTTATTTGTCTTGTAGTCAATATTCGAAAGTGTAAATTAAACTTGTAATATTTTTAAATATTAATCAGCGTTTGAAATGATTCTGTTCGATGTCTCCCCGAAAGAGTTTAGCTGTGAGTGCGTTAACAAACGCGAAATGAATCGCAAGGGCCGGGCGTGCGCGCGCATGCGAGCCAGACGGCTATCGCCCACTTGTGTAACCTTGACCTCGCAGTTGAACCAAAAATCCGTGCAAGTGGTCGATACAGAACAAACGCTGGCGTATGTCCAAAATCATCTAAAAACGGCATCGCTGCATCGCTTCAATTAAGCCCAAGTGATCCGACGCTGACGGACGATTCAAAAACTTCCCTCTCTCTCTTTCTCTTACCATCCCTCTCTTCCATTATAAAGACATGTACACTAACTGGCAATAATGTATGAAGCCCATTCAAATAATCTCGTAACCAAACTAACGTATGCGATATTTGCATGCAATAATACAAATTTAGTACAATATTTTAATAACTTCTTATAACCTGTAAAAGAAATGTATGATATTTTTTTAAATTACACTTTACTGTATATTTTCAAAATAAAATTTATATTCATATTGTTATTAACTTGATTTTAAATATTATTTAATTTCATCGATTGTGGATAAATGAATACAGTACAGTAAACAAATGTATGAAATTCCGAGAAAACTTTATACAAATGCACTTTTGACAACTAATGCAAAGTCCTCAATAAACTACATTAATACATTCAGCGCGACATGTGGATAAATCGTTACCAAATTAGTCTCGATTTATTTTCGAAAAAGTTCATTGCACTGTCCGATCTTGAGAAGGAAAAATTGGCAGCGAAATCTCAAAAAGTCGCGCCAAATTAAAAAAAATAAAGTATGTTACATTTATTCTCACAGTGCTTATATGTCATTATATAAAAATAATGTTGCAATATTTTATTTTATAAAATAGAGATGAGAATGAATATAATTCATTGATAAAAACAAGTAATTTGTCGGAATAAAACAAACAAAGAACAGACAATCTCAAATTATGGATCGTGGAAAAAAAGATAATCGACTGATCGTATAAATAAAATAAGAATCAATTCGTAGTGCGTTCTAATATGTAATAATTAAATTCATTGAGCATCCGATATAGCGACGCACAACGCATTATAATTAGAGCTGGAGTCAGCGCGTGCGCACGGCCGCCTCGCCGCGGACTCTTGGCCCATTTATTGCAATTAATGCATTTATCATATTAACTATAGCTTAACAAATACTCAAAATAAACAAACCGCAACGATATCATATTCTCCCATTTACTGCGTCATTGTTTTATCATACTGAATAACAACAACCGCGGCTTACCTACTTATGTTACCGGCTGACGCGGACGTAAACAAAATTTAAACGACTCAATTAAAATGCATCTTATTTAATATTCAAAGAACATAGATAGCACTAAACTTTATTATAAACACTTTCACTGTTAGATTCCATTGATACAAACAGAAATACTTCGTACGCTCTTCGTCCATTATAAGTTTTGATTAAAACTATTTGAATACTCACCATCGTGACTAAATGAATAAATTGGGCAACTGTTAAATAAGGAGTTTTGAGATTACATTTCTATAGAGGGGTTAATTCGAAAACTCTTCATTATGTGCGTGTAATATTGTGACTGCGAAGTCGGACGCAAACAATTAAGTAAAATGATATAAAACATTGACCAAAAATACTTGAAATGAATTAATAACTCGGTACAATTGAGTGGTGCTTGAAATATTTTCTAACACCTACACGTCGGATATGCAGACGTCGAAGTCGAGGAATGTATCCCACCCGGGCTGACTGCTCGAGGCGATTCGTTCTCTGGTCGCGGCGATTTTATAGCTTGTTTGATGTGAAGTTCCACGTAACGTAAAAGTGGGAGAGCGGATTCTTTCATAACTTTGTCGCGTTTATGAATGCCGACGACACGGGCACATATACATGTAAATGTGTTAATTTAATACTGGTTTAACAGGAAGGGAGGTAAGAATGAATTCTACTGATACGCTGTAACTGTGGGACATATTTTTTTATTACCAAATAACGTCATGTCTTTATAGATGTCGCTCCAGTCCTGTAAACAGAACGCCAATGATGTAGTGATCTTTCATATTACGTAGTACTTTTAAAATGTAGTGTTATTAAGTTAGATATAAAGATCATCTCAACGTCGTCTTTACTCGTCAGGCAAATATTTGTAGAGCTCTAGAGTCTAGAATGTTTGTTTACGTTTTGGATAAGCAACGTACTACGACCTTGCTCATGCAAATTGAACATTCAACTTATGTTTTTTATTTGATTTTTAATATTGCCGTGTTTTAAAAAAACGACGACCTCAAAAACGGATCACTTAAATATCGAGATTTAACGACTTTAATTAAAGATTAAAAATCATTTAATGTGATTAATACCAAAACTGGTTCACAATATAACTAACCTAGTTTCTGTGTTACGCAACGCCGCTGTTTTGGAATGAAAAAAACCTTTCTGTTCATTGTTGTGTCTGGATTCAAAGAAGTCCAATGGGTGTGTTAATGGCATAGTGGTGGAATGTAGGTCACCAGCCCGCCTCCCATTCAATGGCCACGAGCTATCGTAATGTGCTGTTACGTCAAAAACACTGATATTATGAACACCCTGTATTTGTATCCTGCTCTAGCGAAAGCTAAATGAAATAATTGTTTTAATGCACAATAGAGAATAAAGAGTCGTATTGTGTTCTTGTAAGATATTTAGGTCATTAATAAGGAGGTATGTCCTTTGTTCGCAAAACGTGATGCAATTTTTTTTAAATATAGGTAATTTTCTTTGCTAATCCAAGACCTTTCGACAATGGATCCGTTTAACGTAATAAGAAATAATATGTTCGAAAAATTTTAACACACACTAAGCTCTTTAATAGGTTACGAATACGTGATAATTTTTTTTGCCAATGAAAATTGGGTTACTTCGTAATAGTTACATCATCCAAAATCCGCACACGCAGTAAGCCAATATCACTACTGACTTACTGAGAAAAGGAATTTTATATAACATTAAGCCATTCCGAGATTTTATTTCACGTTCCTGAGAAAGTAATCTTCTTGTTAACGGCCGGTCTGCGGATTGAAGTATAAAATAGTAATAAACAGAGGTAGGTCGGCACCACGTTTAGATGTTCTACGGCCGGTATATTTAACAAAATACTGTCTCAATTCGCTTGCACAATCCAGACGCTATCTTAAGTACAAACAAAACTAAAACTGTGTCCTCAACTTCTACGTTTTTGAGATCTTGAACAATCAAGTTCGTTTCTAATAAAACATAATTATAATTGAAATATTCAAACAATATAAAACCTCACAGTTGTACAGCCATTAATCTATCGTACAAAAATCAAGATATAACATTATTTTAAACATTAAAACGCTGTCACATCATGAAATTAACCTTTGTACCACGATAAACACGCGAATAGCCTTGCAACAGCAAATCGACGATGGATTTAAGTAGGTATGAAGTTAACGTTAATCGGAGCATGAAAACGTATGCACTAAACGGTTTTGCTCGAGACGTTTCGTCAGAGATCCATTGTGTTCAGCAAGCAAGATGGCGACCTTGCTTCTGGCGCGATAGCGCAGGTATGCACGGACACGTCGGTGCATAAGATTAACGCGATAACATATGTATATCGCCTTTATAATCGCGCCGACAACATGACTGCGCGATGACGCTATTGTGAAATGTTAATATGTACTCATGTATACACCAGCCGCTCATGCGAATTCCTGTCCCGAACACACTACGAAATGCGACGCAGATTTTATGTGCGTAAATAGACGAGCCTTTTTTAATTACGTCCATTTAAGTGCGGACGATAAAAGATAAGTTTAAATTTTTGCACATTCATGTTAACAGAGTGGTTGAACGATCGACCTTCAATGAGAGAGATCCTGAACTAGGTCCCGGATATGAACACCAGCGCCATTTTAAAAGGCAATCACGAATTATAGATGATTTCACCACTGACTGACGGCGTGTCAACAGTTACGTTGCTGCAAGCATACCTTATAAAAACACGAAGATTCTGAACACCTAAATCTGAAAAGAGAACAAAACAGAGTCGACGAAGGCTGCCTAATTGACTTTTTAATCTTCTATCCAATCATCGCATCGCATTGCATCTTTAAATTATTGAATTATATTGGGTCGAGTGCGTTTTGCACCGACCGTGTAGCACACTTAAACTGTTTGGTTCACGTGTGCCACATCTAATCAATAGATAGACTTCGAATTTTTTTTCGATGCATTCAAATCAGACACAGCAATAGACTTCTGTCGGCCGCAGATAATAAAATCGCCGGAATCGATTCACAGCTACCATCGGCTATTTTATTATATTCTTCTATACAAAAGATGCATTCAGCATTGTGACCGTACGTACCGGTCGCCGAACTGGGCTAATGATCGACGTTAGAAGCACTCAATGGTGCCATAAATTGAAATGCAGTATCAAGTCATCAAATGCAAAATAACAAACGGCTTTATTGTTCGACGTGCGCAGGGAGCGGGCGGTGGCGCGGGCGGTGTCGTGCTCTATGAATGCATGGCGTAGCAAATGATGTGCACTCAGAACCGACTATAAATGCATTTAACACGTATTGATTTATAACTCAAACATGTTACAGGATTTGCAATAGTACCTCACTTTTAGTTGTCGATTGCGATATATTACAAACTAAAGTATCAACCACTGTTATTGTTTCAAACTATGCATCCGCGAGCGTATTTTTTATTACAAAAATCTTCTGAATGCTGCTGCTGTTTTAAGAATTTCTTCTTAAAACAGCAGCAGCATTTATATCACAATTGTATATTACAATTAAACATACATTACCATCAATAACGTCCCGGCTATTTTGAGAGATATTGGCACGGATTCCGGAGACATATGGTATCTGACTCGACCGGTCGTCGCTGTCACTGCTACAAATATTTCCTGCGACTCGTATTGCTTTACTAAGAAAGAATTTATCAATTACTACTTTCGATAGGACTTTATCAGGCATCGTAACTGAATTTACAAAATTATCTAAAACATTTGTAAATCCCTCATATTAATTACGCGATTCAATAATAGAATATTAGGTAATTGTGACTTTGAAAATTACATCACATTTCATTCTTTGATTAGAGATGAGTCAACAACAATAAGCCTAGGAATCTTCTGAATACCGAAATATCAGTCATAGTGTAGATGTTTGATTAATTGGTGAGGGTAAACAAGCGTGAAGCAACGCAACATGATTCACGGTGAGGTAGCTCGGATGATTAGATTTATGACGGAACAACGGCAGCTGTATTTCGTGCCATTTAACATATTAACGATGATCATAATTAATTGAATGAGACTAGTTTAATAATTTATAATCAAACGGTTCAAAGCACTACAAGAAAATTGAAAATCTTATATGTATATTAATGTCTTCCTGGTTGTACTGTATAGTACGAATTAAGATGTGCTAACTATACTTCCAGACAATATACATATGAAAAGAAATTCAAGTATACTAACGCTGTTTATGTTAACAAAAGAAAATACACTTTTAAATTCATATATGAAATCAATTTATTAATCATTCGATAGTTCTAGTTACAAATTTTTACCATCGTAACATTCTATGTATCTTCTAGAAATGTCTAAATAATAATTCAGAAAGGAAAAAAGATGGTTAACGGTAAAATTTATAAAACAGTTGTATTGTTACAAAAATGTGTCCACAAGGCAAACCTTTGTTTAGAGACCAGTCCGACCCACGTCTCTTTTTTATAACATTAAATTCATTTTAAATTCTAATTCGAGGGTACAGCGAGTGCGGTGACAACGTCTGGTGTAACCTTTTATTTTCCCTCCAAGTTTGCGGTATTAAAATAATTTGTTACCATTTTCGTATGAAACTGTTTTTTATACGACTATAAACACTACTACCGAGATACATGTGCCAATTTGAACAGATATTTTTTACATACTTGCGCTGTGTGATTTTGTCGTTTTTGGGCCTTATTGGGTTACGCAGAGCCCATCTTGATATAATTGACTCGTTTCCAGACTTAAAAAGCACAACAAATCTGAATGATACTCGAAACTCATTTTAATTAAAACGAGTGAGTGTGAATTTCCTTTGCCGAAACATCAAATATTACCAATTTTATGTCCCGTGATAATATTCCGGGTTTAAATAGAGACTAAGATGACTTATCTAAGACGGTTGGTTTGTGACGGTATTTCGAAAAAAAAATGTTTAGAATGAAAAAAAAAAATTAGAAATATAAAGTTATATGCAGTATGCAATCCGAAAATAACAAATTAAAAACATAAATTAAAAAACAAAACATTTAAACGTAACACGACTAAAAAGACGTTAATAGCTTTTGCAGTGCGTGCTAACAGATGTTCGACAGGGAAAGTTGCTTTGAAATAAATAATTGTTGCTACAAATTGAACATGTAAATGAGGCAAGTCCTGTTTTTTGGTTCACGAATGAGAAGGGCTAATCGTAATGATTATCGTACCCGACCACAAATTACAAAGGATGTTTGTGAAAAAATAAATCACCATTGTTAACTGAGTCGCTATTTACGAAATGGTATTTTACAAGTGTACTTAATTTTGCTGCATTATTCAGAAGACGGACCAATGATCTGGTCAAGTTTGGAGTATCATGGATGAAGGGCCGAGGAGAGAACATCCTGGCGAAGTTTCGGGGAGGCCTACGCCTGGCCTTGCGACATGTGGTTGATGACGGATGATAATTTCGAATACATTTTTGTAAAGTATATTACTAGTATTTATTCTAGTGGATGATATATGATAATTGATAGACTGCCACGTCTGTTATGTGTTGCCGCATGCGTTAGTATTTAAAAGCAATAAAAAATAACAACGGGCACTCGGACAATTAGCGGACGGCGACCAGTAAATTGACATTGCGGTAAGCCCGATGCATAAAATACCTACTGGTAGAGCCCGACACAAGTGCTTCCGTAATTAAAGTAATTGCTTCGTACTGCAAATAGTCTTCATATAAACCTCTCCTATACCACTTAACAGTGTTGCTAGTTTGCAATGTATTGAACGTGATGATTTATGTCAATTAAAAATTTCCACGTAAATAATGGCATACAACATAACTGTTATGCCACAGATCCTAAGCACTTTTCGAATAATAATAAAATAAAAAAAAACAACCGATGTTTTTAGTTACATGTTGGTAATGGAGTATGGAATCAGATAAAGTTAACTAGAGAATAAATTAAAATCGAGAGTCAGTATTGAATCAGGGTTAATCAGTGGTCGCCCGCCCCTGACATGGAGCGGGCGAGGAATAAATTACGGCAGTACAGTCTGAGGAGCACGCGTTTGCGATCGGAGCTTTATCACCGAATCTCATTGAAGCCTAATAAATCGACACCAAGGCTCTTTAGTTTGACTTTTGTCCACCGGGTCACACATGTTCACCGCACTACAGCAATTAATATCAGATAGCTATAAGTCAATAACAATGATTGTTTCAATGTTGGCCGGCGTGACCGTGAACTATCCATACATAACATAATAGTTTTGTTCACGTGTTTAAGCCGTAAACAATAATAAACAACTCTTATGACGTCATGCTTTCGATTACTGGGACGCTCGTGTTGAACAACATATTTTTTTTTGCAAAGAGAGTGAAAGGGATGATAATATGAATTGATACCAGTGACCTTGCAGCCGAAACACAATATAACGCACTAACTGTCGCCTGCGACTCCGTTCGTACCGAACCAATAAACTTAATTAGTAGTGTGTTTTGCCAGACTATGTCATACAGATTTCAAATTTCATCCAGATACATGAAGCTGTACTGAAAACATCCATCCAATATAATATTAGTATGCAAAGCGAATTACTTAATGTTACTTACGTCATAAATAACATCACAGCGACGTTGTAATTAGAAAATTTCTTGTTTACGTGTATATGTGTCACCAAGTGTGTATTTTTAGTTTGAAAACATGTCGGTGCGTCAGTTTGTCGGTCGGGCTCCACGCGGACGACATTGTGATGAGATATCTTACGTAACAAAGGACTTCAAGCGTAACAAAATGAACCGCAACTTTTTGTTATATTATTCTTAGCAAAACTTACTTCGTCATTACTTTTAAAAATCGAACACAAAGCCGTTGGCAGATTTAATTCAAATATACATTCTTCGGATTCTTATAAGAACAGATATACTATTTGTAAAAACGGCTTAACTCACGTGCTAAACGGTACCGACTACGTGAGCGAGCGACGGGCTGCGAACGCGCTATAGTACCAATCCCACTTACACTGAAGAAGAGCCCCCGATGGGTTCGAAACTAGTCGGTACCGACACCGATTGGCACGTGAGTGACGCCGTTTTTATAAGTAGTATAGCGAAATGTCTCACGAAAGGGTTAAATAAATGAAGAACAAAGATGTTGATTTATGAATGTAAACAGTAGTGTAATGTACTGTTTAAAATATTTAGAACGCTATATCGTTAAATTAGGTGTCGCTCTGCGCCGAAATGTGTCGAGGCCGTCTCTATTACGAGTTGCAATAACTCCAGCAATACTCGATTGAATTAGATTCGCACATACAATAACATTCTTCCAAGCATATTTTAAACGATAGCTGTTTGTTAAATTCGTCTTCATAAATTTTGGATTTCCCCATTATAACTTATGGTCCTTTAAAAGCGAGCATATCTCTTTCTCAAAGGCAATGCAAAACTATAGGAGCAGATGCCTCTAGTTTTGCATAGGCGTCGACGATCACCTCGGTGAACCTTCCGTTTCCCCCTTCTGGTATAAAACAACTTAGTCTTGTATTGAGGCATAACATTTTAATCATTCAATAACTGTGCGACTGTCACGTAGGCAGCCAGTTTTTTTAGCTCACGCTCGTCTTTATTAGGCTGAGATATCGAAACGAAGTCACTGAGTGACCAAGTTTTACATGAAATAATTAAAGTATTTTATCGCGATCTTACATTCTTTTCTGGGTCGACGCAGTCATACATGCTATTTTGTTATTGTGACGTAACAAAACAAAATAACATCGGCATGCGGAGAATTTCCTACCACAAATCGCTGTGCCGTGCATTCGCATCCTGTTTGGCTCAGGAGAAAGTTAGGAATAATTTTACTACATACTATATTTAATGCCTCGGAGAAGCCGAGTCACCGACTTCACTTCGATGGACAGGATTACAGCATTATATCTTAGTATCAAATAGGCTTTCGTTCTAATTACATTTAATCCGAGACAAATATATCATTTCGATTGTTGATAAGAATTTTGACACCTAATTTAACTTCTTTTTTTTGTATATTGTAATATTTTGAGTTATAATGAAGTCCACGGACCTCATTAAAAACTGCATCACGATAATAATCACATAACATTTATTTATATTTAAAAGGTGTGGTCATAATCTAAGGGAAGCCCCGACAACGAGATTATACTAGATTAGGGTAAACACAGATAAGAATGTTACCCTAGTGGTAAGGCACTTCGTTCTACGGATTTATATCTATGTTCAAATAAATTGACCCATGTATTTGGCAACACCAAAAAAAAATAATGTATGTATGTTAACGTACAATGTGCGAGAGCAATAAATCTTTAATTTTTATGTTTCCATTTGGATGATACCGTAACAATATACATATTTAAGTTGCCCAACTTATTCATTCAGGTAACAAAGGCTGTCAGTCGCGCCACATCAAATAAAATTTATACCTTTTTTCAAATCTCACATCGCGTAACGTACAATTAGAAGCAGTTACCAAATTATATTTCAACTTTAACACAGACCGGTACATATAGATTAGATTAGACGTATCTTTATTCCTTTGACACATACGTAGAAATATAATTTATACATCCTCGCAGGCTCCCAATTCATAATAGTACTAAATGATATATCGATATAATATTACAACATTTTGCAACGTCTGGTTTCGTTACAAAACTCATACCATAAACAAGTAGGCATTATTATTAAGGTGAGGGTTAGAATTATTATTTCTTACTAGAGCGACAATTAATATGTCAAAGGGCCAGTAACTGAACCACTGTAATGACGAGGTCATGTTAGCACAACTCTAAATACACTACATATAGCGACCTAACCAATTTACAGACGCGTAGTAAATTGGAGAAACCACGCTAATTTACGGTGGCACATAAAACAATAGGTGCTATAGGTTCCTATAAGTAAATAACAGTAATTTGCCAGTAAAAAGCTTGTTTCATTCCTTTTGTCAGCGCGGTCGGTCTTCACATCAGAATCTCAATAAAGGCGAAGTAAACACTTCTCCGGTGGCCGCAGGAACAAAGGGTAATACGTTTGGAAATTGACTTTTTCAAAGCAGGTGATGTCGCGTCGCAGGCTCGCAGCGTTCACTTTCCGCCACGGCCGTAGGCGGCATAAATAAGACGAAGGTCAAGTTTTTTCATTCCCCTACCCACCTGCTTTTACGCCCGGACGTATTTCAGATCGTTTTGAGTGTTCTTTCATAACCTAAACTTCGTTTAAAGTCTATTGCTGTCGTAAATCTCAGTTTATGTCTGCACATTTGGTAGCTATTCAGTCTTAATTTTAGAAATTACGCGAATGTTTCATAACAAAAGATGGTACACTTCGATGGCGTACTCGCTTGTTTAAAAATTCGATTCGTAATGCCCAAGTGATTTATGAAGCGAGCCGAACCTCACGGGGATTCCGTCATTTATTTATTGAGCTTCATATAATTAATCAGGTTGTTATTGATGTTCGTGTAATTACCCGTGAAATGTCATCGAGCGCGGGACGGCGGCGGCTGGCGACGCGACACGTATAATAAATTCTCGTCGACTGCAACTGCGGACATGTCCACATACATGGACACCCCAAACGTTGTAAATTCAAAACTTTGGCTCGCTCGTTGGAATGTGGGGCGCCCGAGTGCCCCTTATTAATGAAAATTAGTTTCTCAATATTTAATTACAATTTAGACCTCTTCTGTTTACATATTAAAATAGATTACATATTGTTTTTAATTATAATTAATTTCACTTTGATCAAAGTACACGTTTGGATACTTTTTGTCAAACTTTGTATTAACATGATTCACGAAACGGAAATCTTTTTTTGTGAAGCGCAGAGCCTGCGGGCGCGGCGCAGGTGGCGCAGATTGCTCCCACACCAACATTTGCATACGCAATTTATAATGTATGATACAATATAATTACAGGTTGCTTCAATTTATCGTCCTCGTAAAAAAGCTTCAAGGAAAATATAAGTGTTTATATGTAAACAGATTTTTTAGATCAATTCATTTCACATTGAACTATCTAAATAATGAAGTAATATACGAAATTGACTCCTAACGTAATTACTTTAAAATAACTTATATGAACAATTTTTGTTAATTGAAAAATAATAACAGCATGATTCCTTCAATTAAAAATTTGTATCCAATCGACTCCCGGATTAGCGGTCTTGTGTTCGAATCCCACCATTCGACTATTATCATGAACAATTTCCTAGCATTGTATTAAGCTTTCTCATGCTTAGCAGAAATATTAGTGAATCAAGAAAAATCAACTAATATTTTATTAAAAAATAAATTAAATAAAATAGACAAAAAAAGGAATACAATATGCATTTTAGAATTTGTAGTAAATTTGGTAATTAAACATACACTTAATAATAATCAGTAAATATTTACAACACACATGTGTTCACTATTTATATATAATTCCTTATAACTTAACCATCATAAATAGTTTATGCAATATTTTGTCACATCGATTTACGTACAAACGCAACCTCATCATGTCTAATTTAATTTGTCGCCAGACGATAATTTGTGAACGTGCTTTATTTGACATTACGCTGCGTCATTCGTTAAGCTTCCCTTCTCTTTACAATCAACTATTTTTATGTTATGCTAGTTTCACACGAAGGTAAATGGGCACAACTGAACTGCTTTATCGGGGGAAGACAGGGTTATGTAGGATTTGATCCGCTAAATCCGCGGTGCCCACCTTCAAGTGCAACTGATGAGGGTTCCTGGATCTCTGATGAATGCACCGGAATCCTCAGGACTTACCTACGCATGGACAGTCCCATCAATTGTATATGATACGACATAGGACCAAACTATGCCGCCGTTCTGACAGGCGATCAGGGCTCCCACCCCGACAGCCAATGTCGCCTACTGGTCACTTTAGTATTATTTTTTATAAAATAATATAATATCACTTTAGTATAACATACAAAAACAGATTCGATGTCATTGTAGTTATAGATAAAAAAAAGTGTGTATTCCGATTACTTGAGTACTATTTTTTTAGTTTTTTTTTAGCACCTTCGAGCGAAGCTGTTATTTGCATACGTGCCGCTTAAGTTGATAACCTTTAAGTGTTATTTTTGTTGGGGACATTACATTTTTATAGCGACATCAACACTGGAATGCCATACATTTATAGTAAGCAATACTGATATGTTGATACTATGTTTTTTATGTTATAAAGATAGTGTTAACATATGGAACTATGCTTTTAAGATAATAACGATTTGAGCTTTAAATATTAAACGTGTGTTATGCGTTTGAGTCGGGATTTAAATTTGACAAATATGGTTTGTTTTGTTTTTTTTTTACATTTGGAATATTTGGCCTACTTTCAGACAACTAATGGTAACCATTAATAAGAGATCTCTATAGGAAGCTATAAAAAAATACAAGACGGTTTTATGTATGTATAAAAAGAATGGAATTGTATGAAAGTTTACTTGACATAGAAATACAAATGTTGCGGTTTATTTGAAGTGTTGCAGTTTGTTGGCATTATGTAAGAAGCGACATCTCGCGGCCGGGACCGTTTTATTGAGTCGACAGTTTGGTAAACGGTTGATTTATGGCCGAAGACGAACGACGCCGCTAACCGTCTTTACGATCGCTACGATAATATTAAACAATGCCAAACACGATCCACAAATATATATTGACCAAACTATATTTATTCATTCTATTTAAAAAAAAAATTCTTTTGATTCACAGAACTTTTTGTAAACATTTCATTGTTAATCAATGACAATTTTCTATTTAATAATATTAAAATAATTGAATATTGAAAAACACGAAAATGCATTAACGCATAGACGTTGTTGAAAATCTGTAAGATTTTTTTTATTACGCACATGAAATGTGCAAGTCATTTTCATTCAAGACAATAATATCGTGAACCAAAATTTGTCCCTTTCTAAAAATAATAAATTAAAAAAATGACCTTTAAATGACTTTGTACGTCCGATAACATTGCGATTTTCTTTTATCACAAAAGAACATTGTTTGTTTAAAATAAAACTGTATGCTCAACTGCAACACTGCATATTATTCATCTACAGTTTCTGTTAGTATTGTAAGAATGTCGGTGTACCATCTATAGTTATCAATAACAATTTCGTCCGTGAAAACTCACGCTTATTTAAACTGTAGCGTGACCAAACGATAATGCAGGCAGCTGGTGACGAGTGTTGATTCATAACTAAATGAATATATTTATGTGTGTTTACTATTTTCTTTAACATTCGAATTAAAAATTAAATGTTAAAATCAATGCTATTGTATATAAAAACTCAGGCATTTCAGTATACTCACCCACACACACAAACACAGACTCAAACATACACGTCCACACACAAGCAGACACACTCACGTACACCCACAGATTTACACATTCAAAACAAAATTCTGTTTTTGTTTTTTTAGTCTAATTTCGTTTTAATATAAATGAATGAGAAGTCATTGGTTCCTTTAGGACAAGTTACCTTAGTAAAGGAACCAATGCTCCACTGAAACTGATTGTATGCGAAAAAATAAATAAATAAATAAACCGATGTCTGTTTAATATTTATCATCAAAACATTAGTATCCAAATGGTGGTTTCTGAGTTAAGAACCTTATCTTTCTCAGTGTGCCCTGAGCTTAGACTATTCGTGTTAATTAGATTTAACTCAATTGCTTGTTAACCACATAAGGATCAACGTCCAGAGAACGCGAGGGCTAGATAACAACTAGTACTGTGTCTGTGTACTTAAAGATGCCGAAGACCCTACAAATGGTATTATTATAATATTGAGAGAGTTTCGCCATAAGCCTCTTATGAATGTTAGTCGAAGGATTACTTGATACCCAAGAAACTTACTTGTGTTATTTTCTCGCGAATTAAATTAATTTCAGAAATGAACTGTTTGATTGTAAAAGGATTGTCGGATTCTATATCTTTTTTTACATAACATATTAGTAGATTTATGTTAATTTAGTAACATTTCTTTTACCACTCCGATTAAACTCTAGGCTTGTGCTAGGTAATGATATACTATAGTCGAATGACGGGATTCGATCTCTCGACCACGTGATCGGTAATCCGTAACCTTAACCATTAGGCTATTGGCATCATACCCTTGAGTAGAAAGTATAGTAAAAAATTTCTATCGTATAAAATGCTCTATTTTTACGCACCTTCATCTGTCTATAGACTGTGCCAGTAATGCAGAGAACGGCCCGTGCAGTCCTGCTAACTGGACAGATGCGAACGAATGCCGCTCGCTTCATAAATAATCGTTAGTACATTAAGCGACATTAACGTCAAAAGTATTTGTGATCTGATGTTATCATGTTTCCAGACGCATCGATCAATATCGATAGGGGTTCAATAAATCAGTACCAGGTCAGTGCACAAGTGGACAGCCTTGCCCAGCGAGGCGCGACATGGATGAGTCAACGTAAATGCCGTCATCTGCTCAGCCCAAAGGCTTTGCACATAAATTTCATAATTGCAGACTCGTAGACAAT
Organism: Papilio gigon; assembly: GCA_027563995.1. Taxonomy (NCBI): domain Eukaryota; kingdom Metazoa; phylum Arthropoda; class Insecta; order Lepidoptera; family Papilionidae; genus Papilio; species Papilio gigon. The sequence continues at coordinate 3,939,395 of JAODUI010000029.1, read as the reverse complement.
GTGAGAACAAGTGGGGTATCGCATGAATAATGCATGTTAAAAAGCGAACAATACTCCTCCCATTCGATGGGGATACGCGTCAGATAGTGGACTCTTTTTTATCAGAGGGACATTTTACAGACGCTGTGGTTGAGGTATAAATAAAAATCTTTTTAGTCGCATTGTATTATATTGTTGCACCGCTAGATGTCGATAATGGCTCTTGAAATCGTATTTCAAGTCTTGACATGGAATTCTAAAATAAGAATATTAAAAAATCCTTTAGAAAGAAGCTGCACTGTCACTGAACATAAAATATTATATTCAGTGATAATTGTAAATATTTTTATTGTTGAAACTAACGCTCTTGGTCGGTTGTAAAAATATTACTGCAAAAAAAAATAGTTCTAATACTAAGACCATAATTTTGTTATTCTCACGGGCACATCTAGGCCGTTTTAATAGATGTGGTTTTTTATGAATAAATTTTAAATTTACAACTAAATAATTATAGATGATACATAATGAATACCTGAACACAGTATACATTACAACTAATTATAGCTTCTGGTAATCGCATTACGTACGTACGCGTTAAAACAGTTACCTAATGAATAAAAAATATGCGCGGGCGCCGGAACGTAATTCGTAGTAAATTACACGAATACCGAGCCATACTAAAAATAATTTGCAATGAATCAGAGTCCATTCAGTGCTGGAGTGATGACGCGTCTGGTTAGTTGTTATCTTACCGATAATATACGCTTTCTGTGAAATAATTGAGTACCACTCGATCACATACATTTCATTCTTATGAATACTGTATCCCAATTAAAATTCACGAATACACAGTTATCATTTTGCAATGATCTTTCTTTCTTAGGTAATAAGTGAAAGAGTAAAAAACAAACCCTTAAAAACAGCATTTGTAAATAAGTCAGTGGGTTTTTAAATATTGTATAGTTTTTTAAAGTAGAATTAAGAAAAGTTTATATGATTTTTAATAAAGCTACCAAAGTCTTTGGATTTACATGCCAGGGGTCAACGAGAGGGGGACATAGCGACCCCCAAAAAAAACCCTAAAAAACATAATTGTGAATGTATACTTTCCTTGTTAAATTCGACCGCAATTTAACAATTACATGGAATATTTCATATAAATACGTACCATGTTACAGAACGAGCTCTTTTGTACCTCGTTGACAACAAGATGATACCAACTAAAGTAAACTAGAAAAATGTATGTAGAAGACCAGTCGGGGTCCTTCAGAATTCGAAACTAGTCTGTGACGTCACCGGAGTTACGACGTGAGTGCCGATCTTAACTATCTTACAATAATGTCTAACGAAAATATTTTATTTAAATACTTCCTATACTTCAATAAAAACATAAACAGCATAAATGGAAGACTCAGGATTAATTTAATGTAAATCGTTTACGTCATCTTGTCAGTTTTCATTAAACAAAGGCCCGAGGAAATCTATTATCTGAGAGTAAATAAAACGACAATCCGCAATAACACACACGATCTAGAAATAGAAAATACTGGAACGTGCACCATTTGTACTAATCACTGCAAGTTGGTTTGTGTCGTTTGGTCCAATGATCGCAGAACGCAGTAAACTCAACTCTTTACACATGTACTTTATTTACACTGTATTATATGGTGGTTGCGAAATATCATAGAGTGGACAAATATTGGCTGCGTGGATAGTCTATTTTGCTTGGCACAGGATCGGGAAAAGTTCGCTGAGCTGACGGCCAACCTCCATTAGTGGAGAGGCACCAGGAGAGAGAGAGAGAGATATTCATATGAATGTACTAAAAAGGTGTTTATTTACTTATTTGCTCGCTTTCACTTACTATCATAGACAAAAGATCGGTATTGCCAGTATTCTGGTCCACGTTGTTACGTACCTAATCAGGCGCAGTTTCACGGAACAGACATAAATGTTATTATAATATCAAGTAGAATTCAGGTTCTTGCATACAAGGCACAACACAAACACGTCATTTATAGATGGTTCTCTTCTAATCAAAAATCCGTTCGTAAATGCCGAGAATTGATTTAAACTTTTTATTTCTTTTTCGCGTGTAATAACATTTATAATTTTGAAATGCAAATGGATATGTAAATCGAGTGCATCGATTTGAAATTGGCAAAACAAGGTGGCAGTGCCGCGCACACATCGCTTGACCCGATTTAATGCTTTATGTGTTTGTGTAAATTATTTCCAACTATTTTAATTATAGTTCACGTGATTTATTGCTTTGCTTTTGTAATGCACATTGTGTTTCAATATAGTATATTTATTTAAAAAAAAAACATTAAAATTAGAACAATTTGTATCTATAATATATGTAGATAAAAAGTAAAATGTATGGTGCCTTTCTTCAACATTCTAAGCAAGCTTGGTGTCGTGAAAGTTGACCTTGCAGCCTGCAGCGCGGTGCAGTACGGATTACTGTCTGCTTTCGCCGGCGAGCGGCACACCGCTGCAAGACTATAACGCTCACAACACACTATTGTATCTTAAAACGCCAATAGCCCAATGCGGACGGACATCCGATTACGTGGTCATGAGTTCAATTCTAGTTATTAGACTATAGTGAACTGTATCATAGCACAAGTTTAATTAGATTGGTTACATTTATTATTAAATTTAGAATAGTCTTGTAATGTTATGCTATATTGGAGACCACCATCCTCAGTAACAAGATAAATCTAAATACTTGATATCGTAGCGTGACTCAGAGCACGTCATAAATATTTATAGAATTCTTGTTTCACGTCCGACGGTTTGTTCATTATGTTAATGAGTTTTCCGTAGATGTTTAATTGAAGAAATTCTTTTGTTCTACGCCGCAAGTAACTTTTCTGCAACTATTACTACTAGATATTCATGAGTCCTTTGAATATATAAAAGCTTTTAAAATTCGTATAAAATTTATATTTCCTGTTTGCTCTAAGAGGAAATAAAAAAAAAAGATATTTAAATACAAAAATGAGATTCATTATATGATTTTATACACGGAAAGATATTCACGTCGGTGGAAGTCAATTTTGGCAAAACTTCTTCCATTTTTGGACAAAAAACCAAAACCGGCTTCGAAGTCAGCGAGTTATCAAATAATGAAAGTAACGCAACTCTTCCGCTGCCAGCGTCGAGATTGATAATCGTGTAGTTCAGTTTCACAGCGCGCGCACTTTTATAAGTGGCGTTTCGTGTTGCAGGCACAATATTACACAGTTAAGATTTAAATGAATATAATCGTGGAAATTTAACTACCACAATCAGTGTACGGTGTTACTAAAATGTTACAGTAACTAAGTGTAGATAGCTTGAAAAAATTTACACAAAGTGCATTTACATATTTCCAATCAGTGAATAAAAAACATAACTTGTTAATGTATGTTGTAAAATCAAACCAGTAATAAAATTATAAATTTTGAAATGAAAAAATTCTAAACAGTTAACACGGATAAGCATAGAAGAGGTACAAAAAACAAAAGTAATAACAGGTTAAATTAATATTTAAAAAAAAACCGCCGGTAGCGAACAATCAATCAGAAAAGAATCTGTAATTTGGATTAGAGACATACGAATGCTCATGTTGCACTATCCTCTAAAAAGATTTACATTCGCATCGTCATCGTGATTTGTGTTGACATCCATTTGACATTTACACTTGACAGCTGACAAAAAGCGGAATTTAAAACTACGATATTTTAAAAACGTATCGATTACTATATGTAGTGGCTAATAGTACTGAAAATTACACGTTCTGTTGTTATATCGTTCGCCGGCAAAATTGGCCGTATTTATTACACGTCATTATCTCTTGATCTTTTGACGTAAATCGATGTACCACCGGCTTTAAGGGTCTAAACACCTTAACAACGTCGAGTAACTATAATGGCTGTGAAAGCCGCTGCTAGCGACATGAGATCGATCTAATAAAGTCACGCCTTATATTGAATACGACAATAATTACTGCACTTAAACGCAAAGCATAAAATCATCGTCTTTCGTTGTCAAACCAAACACGAGAAATTCGACCATAGATTGTTTTTCTTAATAAAGTAAAAACAACAAAACACTAAAGCAGTTTACTTGTTCAGATATTATTTATAATTCGAATAGTTTTCAAATGAAGACCTTTAACTTGATAAGATAGTCCCGTACAATAGGTACATCTCATTTGCGGAGCAATTTGAAAGTGTTTGGTGTCGTGGGCGGTCGGGTTTGCGCCTGTAATCCGCCGGCGCCTGCGGGGTCGCCAGTTCACTGCCTCATAGAATAGATGTACCGATGGAACGCTGACTCATCTAAATTGTTTTTATTCGGCTGCAGGTTGTTTGCTCACATTTCTTAGTAATCGGCGACACTCGTCCACGGTGTGGTTACGTTTAGGGTAAAAATGGAAACGTATATAATAAAGCGGTTAATTATAAACTATTGTTATTAACAAATAGACGTGTCACGGTGATTGTTACATTAACTGCTTTTAAACAATTTGTTGTGGAATTTTTGTTCATCGTAAAGTTGTATAAAAGTGAACTATACTGCTGTAATTGTTGACGTCGTGTGCCAGTGGGCTCTGGACAACGCCGGAATCCTCGCTCCGACCCACATCTCAACTACGTGAGTTGGCCACAGACCAAAAACCACTCATAATATTTTACTTTGCTTGACTAAACAACGAAGTTTATTCAGAAACTAACGAAATTTACGATCCTTCGCAAACTTTCGTCACATTTGTATTCTAAACACGCTAGGTTCCTGTTAAGGCTTGATTTTTGTTTTGTTGTCACAGAACAAAAGATATGAGACCAAATTTACGGATTCCGTGATTTATTTTAATGACATCAATTAATTTGCGACGTTACAACAGGCGCGCAGTTTCACAAGTGCTTGTTCGATTTAGTTAAACAGCAATATCTGCGAATATAATATGCATTTATGTACAATGACTAAATACAACAATGACTACAGAATTCAGCAGACTCAGAAGTAGTTGATGTATCAGGGGGTTCATCATCATCAGCTCATTACACGTCCCCACCGAGGGGCACAGAGCCTACCCTATTATTAGGGGTGACTAGGCCATAGTCAACCACGCTAGCCCAGTGAGTGTTGGTTGACTTCACACATATCTTTGAAATTCTTCGCCGATATGTGTAGGTTGCATAACGATGTTTTCCTTTACCTTAAGAACGTCGGATAATGTATGCCGGTGTTACTTTTTATATTACGACGCTGACGAATCCGCGATCAACAGCTGGTTAACAAATAATCGTGCTTTACTAGTTGCATTGTAGTTTATAAAGAAGAGAATCATTGCGGATATGATCGTACTTGAATATAAAATAGTAAATGCAAACATCTCTCGGCGGCGGCGCGGGCGCCACGACTTGTTATACATCATCTTTATTGGAAGTGTTAATTCGACGATAATCTCCTAGACCAAGGCTAAGTTGTAAACAAGAAATTTTTCCTTACGTTTTGCAATGATGTTTCAGTTGGAACTTTTCAAGCATTAAAGGAAAACTATATATTCTTTTGAGTATCAAAGGTCATGGTAACAGTAATATTAGTTAGGGTAACGCGTAGTATAACCCTTGATGACTGGATACACGGCGATAAACAAACCACTTGATCCAATGAAAACGAGATACACGTCCGGCAGGCGGAATATGTTAATTTTAAAGCAGGATTTCACAGTACTATTATTATTATCAGTTACACGATCTTGTCTGCCCTACAACAGACAATGTTCTTTCCACTGTGCATCATGGCTCTGGCACTGAACCATATCCCATAGAAACTTACCTTTAAATTCAACATTGACATAAGAGGTTAGTAATCGAGTATTGTATTATAAACGAATTGAAGTAATGTTTAATAATTTGTACTTTTTACTTTTCCATCAATCATTTCATTCATTGTTCGTAAAACGATTTCACTAAAATAAAGCAAAGTAAGATTTTAAATGCTAACATAAATTATTTTGAAGCATTTTTACGCGCGTTATGTTAATTTATGTCAGAAAATATTGACGTTTACAAACGATAATTGAATTTAATCAATATTTAACATTTCATACTGTTATGCATGTTATGAAAATAAATAAAAAAAACTGTATTTTATCTTTTAAATTATGTTTGTTTAAATAATTTATACACTTTTTTTTCAATGACGAGTTACGTAGGTATTACGTTTATAGGTTTTGAGTATAGGTGTAAACAGCTACATCACTTTATCATTTCAAAAATACTAAAATTGTGAAGCATTTTAGTTGTCATTTCAAATACTTGTACTGCCAGTATAGGTTACATAGTTCTCACAAATACAAAGGGGATTTTTATCAGACCTATCTCCAATCAATCGATACTATCAAACATTGTTAAGCGCGTAGCATGCCGCCGACCATCGCAAATGTCACATCTATATTACTGACTGATATTTATGACTTCTATAAATTGACTTCTTTGTTTTTTTATTGTTCGAACACAAAGTTTTGTACAATTCGACGGCTTTAAGGTTGAGTTTTGTTTCGTAATTATATTATTCAAGAATTGTTACTCAATGTAATTTTGTTATATCTATTATTATTTGGACGCTTGTAAACCTAAAAACATGTTGTTAAAATTCGGATAAAGCTTTCGCTTTCTTGAATGCGGATGCTTTAATGTGAATGGCTACAAAGATAGAGGAAGACTGAAGGTGTGGATGGATTTTGTTAAAGAGGATGTGCGTAATAAGAGTGTGAGTTCAAATGTGACGGCTTATAGAGATGTTTGGCAGATATACTGTGTCGACACTATATAGGGTAAAGAGCCAGTTGAATTGTTATATGATGGAATGTTTACAATGATGAAATTTGGAACGTGACGCGTATTTACGAGGCATGCGGTTTTGTTTGTCAGCGCGACCGCAGTATTCTTGTTTTCACTTTTAATACGCATTAAGAATCGGCACACAGTAAATCATTGCTACTCTTACTTTTTCAATTAATGATAACAACATATTAAATTTGTATCTCGTTTTAATTGGCGTTAACGGGTTACTACAGTTATGTCCCCAGTATTTTCTATTTACCTCCTAGATTACTTGAACACATAAATGACAAGGTGATGAGATTGAATGTGGATGGATGGTTTGGATGGATTATGTGAATCAGGATATACGTAAGTTTGCTAGTTCAGATATAAGCTGACAGAGACGTATGGAAACGTAGTACATACTGTGCCTAGCCTCCGTATAGGCCAGATTGTTGATTATTCCCCTGGGTGTTGAAACAAGGGCGGCTGGTGCTCCTAAGGAAGGAGGCTCGTCCGTTGGTCTCTTCTTCCGGACACCGGCCTATGATGATGATGATGATGTTGGACGAGGCCGGGAAGCTGCTCGAAAGAGTTGAAGCTTCCCGACTCTCGCAACATCTGGCAGGGACTGAACCGCAGCTCTCCGTGAACCAATTCGGGTTTCGGTCGGGGCGATCCACTTTGGACGCCTTGACCGCCCTGAAGAGGTTCACGGAGGACGCGACTGGGCGGGGGCAGGGGGCCAACTTCAGCGTATGATACGATATTCTAAAATTTATACATAAATTTAATGTTACATTAACTCAGAGTGAATACATAAATCTGTTTGAGTTATTATAGGTTACTGCGGCCCTTTATGGTTAGGCATACATAATATAGCATGCTCCATGTTGGGTATAATTACGAGGACGGGCCCAATTTGCGACTGTAACAAGAAACCTGCGAACGAAATCGAATTTAACGATCGTCGGTATCGTTATTTCGTCTCACTTCTGACATAAATCTAACATTTCGTGTAGAATTTGGGAACGCACATAGTGTGAATCGATTATTACAGTAATTATGCTAAAGGGTAGTCGGGCCTGGTCACCACTAATAACAGGGTAGACTCCGAGCCCCTCAGTGGGAACGTATAGTGAAGTTGATGATGATAGTCTAAAATTTTACATTTAAATTTTCATGAGACACGATTATAAATTGTATAAAAAACGGCCAACTCTCAAGTATACATAGTTATGTGCCGACACCGGATGAATACGTGAGTGTTTGACGTTATATAATTAGTTCAAAATACTCGTATTAGATGTCCAAAAAAAGATTCATTTAGCTTAGAAAGGCTAATTTATGCTAATTTGCGGGACCATCCTGGGTGAGGGCGGCCGAGGACCGATCGTCGTGGCGATCTTTGGGGGAGACCTACGCTCAGCAGTGGTCGACGTGTGGCTGATATGATGATGATGATAATAGTAATGCTAATACAACGAAAATATATTTATGTTGTTTTACATTAATATGTATTTAATTTAAAAATAACTTTCACTTTAAATTAAATTATCATAATAATCTATTGAATGTGTTGTAAACTTTAAATGGTAAACATATAAGACTGGTTGAATATCACTCTAACCCCCGAATCAAATAGAGTGCTTCGATATAGGTATTATGCTGCCAGACGATTTTATTAAATCAATCTGGCGTGGCTCTCCAGCAAAATTGTATGGAATTAATCTTGACCTTAAAAAGCTACGCAGCAATTATTATCGATGTTGCTGATATAAAGACGATAACTAGACGTAATCAACTAATGTTAGACCTAGACAACTAACTTTAGGAATGCATCATACAATTGTTTCGTAAACCATTTTTTTTTTATTATTAGCTAACCATTGACTTGTTTCTGTTTGCGGAATTAAAAAATTAACTTGAACAAAATCAAAACAATTCTATATATGTTGTTTATAAAATATTTTTCTAACAATATCTTAGTGAAGATCTTGTAATTAATATGATCAAAGAAACGCGGAAACTTGGCATCACAATTAACATCTGTCAGGAACCGAGTGAATAATGTTCAATGATTATTCTATTGTAGTTTGTACTGTAGGGAATCTCCATGCTTTAATTAGCCGCTCGTTGCAAAATTAATTCAACACATGTGTCATATACAAGTTTCACACTAACGGGTAGCACACACCTACACAGTACTGTCCTGACTCGGAGTATATGTTCAAACAGTAGTAGTACTGCACTGTTTTACTGTACTACATCAATGTTCTGCCCTCGTGTGAAACTAGCATTAGTTGAGAATGTTGGCGATCAATATATTATGGGACACACGACGTATTGAGGACAATACGAAACTTTTTTTTGTTGTTCAGATGTCGCAAGGGCAACAAGAGTCGTCTGGTAAGAAATAATTAACGTATTCAAACATATATTAAAACGTTAACGAAAAGCTATATATATCTTATTTGGTAATAGAACAGACTTACCGAAGAAAGAGGATATGCGTAAGAAGGATGTGTGTTCGAATATAACCACTAAAAGAGATGTATGGAAGAGTACATAATGTACCGACACAACGTAGAGAAAAGGGCCGGTTGATTATGACTTTATTTGGTGTTTGATTTAATTTTTAAATAACATTTAAATACGAGTTTTGAAAATGCCACAGTAAGTCTTTAAGGGTATGTAATCTTATTTAATATTTACTTTTATATCTAGTGATACTTGCCATTTACGGGACAGTTCAGAGATTGATGGATACGTTGTTTGACTATAATTGTTGTGTCACGTCTGATGTTAAGGATTACAAGATAGATTTACGCTGAGATCTGACGCCGGCGACGTCAGCGATAGTCGTTAGCGGACCGTGTTGAAAGACAATTGATTGAGCTTGTCTTGTACCTTAGATATATTGCCAACCTCACTGTGCCAATGACAAACATTGGATTAACAAGAGGAAAGTAAATTGTGTAGAGGTCTTTCAAAAATTATGTAAGAACTATGGGAGGGGGGGAGTCTTGATTATTTTTGATGGTATGGTGGGGGAAGGTCTAGATTAATTGCGTCAGCAATAGTCACATACTTTTTTACAAAAATTGGCAATCTAAACGTCGTCTGTGCTTGAAAATGAACTAAAACAAATTGTAACCGCTGCTCATGAATCATTATGGGCCCCTGTGTGACACAAATTAACAGTACATTAAATGTTACCTTTTAAATTTAATTTCCTACTCCAACCGCAGTTCCAAGATTCCCCTTAATGTTTGCTAGTATTATCTAAAGTTTTGTTTGTTGAATGGGAATTAATAACGTAACCGCATACTGGTCTCCGGGCAAGGGAATTATTAGTGTTATCTGAGGACAACCACCGCCGGGAACCTTGACCCACAACCGCAGACTGTCCGATGAACTTGCAATTATTAATAATATAACAATTTAAATGCATTAGTTCTGTAGCTACAATAACTAAAAGATACGTTTAAAAACTTTATAAAAAAATTATTTTAGGTTACCACGTATTTAATAAGAACCGAATTAAAATCGTAATTTAAGAGAAATGACAGTCGTGAAGTTTTTAAAATATCAACATGTTATCATTTGAAAATATAGTAAAAATTTTATCCAAACGTGATATAAAAACAGTTATATGAAAGATCTTATCAAGCAGAATCTTGAGACGTCATCCAATTATCCCACTCTTAATACGCTGCTCTTATTGTCTGACACTGAGTCGTTAAGTTATCACTAAAGGAGACCCTTAGTGTAGATTTTTCACACTAAATGTACTCAAAGTTGGACCACTTTACGACTGTGCAGTGCTGCAGTTATTCATATAAGCAGTTGTTTTATGCCAAACCCCTTGCACGCGGTATCATTTTGCGGTATCAGCCTTTTAATGTTCTCGTGTACCGTAAATAATGGACACAAAAATGGTAAACAGCGATACACAACAACGATATGGACCTCAGCTGAATACTTTATTTTTGTATTTTACTGTCGAAAAAAAACGGTGAATATTCAATACAAAGTTATTGTTTTCAATTCAGTCGCCTCCTTTAAAGTGTACACGAAAATTTGCATGCGTTAAAAGGATTTTAAAGAACAAATACTCCCTTGTTCTTACTGAAAGAAATCGGATGATGAGGGTAGGTTTACAAGATGACAATGAATCACAAAAGTCAATACATCTTTAGGGATTGAAATAGTTCATTGAACCCGGTGGCGACAGTCGATAAACGCCGTGTACCAACAATCACCTTGTGTTCTCGACGAACCCTGACAAACGAGGCATTGTGGGGAAGCCGGCGCGGCGAGGCGGCGGTCACAATTCACTCGCGATCTTGGGAATGCACTCATTATGTTTCCGCATTGTTATTATTCAATTATTTCAAAACGTCTACCGACAACATCGTCGGTCGTCAGTACTGTTTTGATATACGAATGTTGCTAAGTCTTGCGCGCTGTGATCACAGCTGGAGAGAACGACCTTGCAAATCTGCAAATACATAAATAAAACAACAAACGACCTTTGATTTCCACGTTCCTTAATGGCGAACTAAACCCACTTAATGCTAACTGCTCCAACTCCAAAGATTTCAACTTACCAAATAATAATGAAAGAAAACGTTACCGTTTGTTAGTGTGCAATTATTTGCATAAAAATGTTCTATTAGACCGATTGATCGGTGGAAGCATTCATATGAGAAACACTGTTTGTTTGAAGTAAATTAACATTTAAAGAAATTCAAAATTAAATTTAAAAATCACTGAATCATTAAAAGTTACGAAATCGTATGAAACGTGTTCATAGAAATTCATTTATAAAGGTCGCTTGATGTGATTTTTAAAGGTTCTTCGAGTGTATAATTAAATTAATGAACCATTTCGCTGAGAGTTTTCTTCGAAAGATTTAAATTGTGGAAAAGAAAATCATTAATTGTTTAGCGTAGAACAATCTGCACAGATGGAATATGTAGTAAATAAGAATAATATTATTCTATGATTTGTTGCCTAAAATTTTATTAATGACTAGCTGTTCTCGTGCGGCTTTAGCCGCCTGAAATCAAAATGACAGCTATTTCCAATTTCCTCATCCCTAAGCTTAATAGCGTGATAATATTTGACCCCTACCTATATTTCTCTACAAAAAAAATGAAAAATTGAAAAAAAATCTGTGCCATGGTTCCCTAAATTCTCCACAACAAAGTTAAAAACTTTCCGCTTTATATAACAAGTATAGATGCAAAAAACTATAGGAAACTATTAATAAATAAATCACCAAAAAAAATACAATAAATTTTAATCGTTCTGCAATTACCTTATCCCTGTTGTACGCCATTAATTGGATTAAAAGCAATAAAAACTTTATATGTTTCGAAAGTTGTTCTGACAGGGCTTAATTTTGTAAAGAAAACAATATAACAACAACACCCGACTATGGATATAACGATTGTTAAATCCAAGGACGGCCATTTTGTTTTTACACAGAAACGCAATTGCTGTCAATTTGACATGCGTGTCCATGGTCCCGCCGTGAATAAATACATCGGAATGGAATTAACGTTGTAATAATGCTTTTAATGCAGTATGTTTTTTTTGTTGATTAAATTTATCATCATTAAAATCTAATTTTATTATTGTATATTACTTTATGTCGACGGAGAGCGTCAAAAATTACATTGTTGAGGTAAGAATTTATTGAATGAATTCTTCATCTTGTAAACTGAACTGATGAATGAATGAAAGGAATTGAACGAAACGTGGTACAATTCCGAATAATACGTATTACGTTTGATCGGGAGATCGAAGGAAATAAGTGGGACGTCTTTTATTTTCTTAAGGTAAATACGGTAATCGTGGTTTCAATTAAGTTCCTGTCACACAAACATTTATATAGAAATCCCGTGGGTTTATAGATATAAGCTGTTAGAGACGTCTACTGTCACGTTTGGGATGAAGGTCAGAATAAAACCGTCGCAATTCCCTTTCTTGGGGAGCCATAATATGAGATGTTATGACTTTTTTCTAACTTGTTAGGGGTATTTGAATTAAACAGTTTCTATGTGTATATTAATAAATTATTTTGATAATAATAGTATTTCATACAGAATATCGTTATAAAGGACAGTTTGTAGCTATTGCAAAATGTTAGCTTGCATTACGTTAAGACGATACAAGACGGGTCATTGCTTGAATTAAAAAAAAAAGCTAGGTGCAGACAACCAGATTACAGATTAACAATTTCAATTCAATTTTTCTGTCTTCTGAATTACAAGCTAATAATTAAAAAAAAAACTGAAGAATAATCGATATGCACAAAAGCGTGTATAATTTAAAAGAGGAACTGAGCCGTGTGCGACGAAGTACAAAAGTAAAAAGGTTAGCGGACGCTCTTTATTCATCTCTGGTGTTGAATAAGTACAAATGTCTATGTGCACGACTTACAGACAAATCCGATTAACGTCCCAGCTCAAAGGCGAGCCGTCTATTTACTCATTTGCGCCTCAAAAGAATACTTTTTGCTTTATTTTTGGTATCGGCAAAGGCTTAATAGCTGTGACCGTGGAGTAAGGATAATGGCGTAGAATAATAACTCTAAGAACCTGTTGGTTAACTTTAAGTTCCATTCTATAAGGAAGTATGCTTTAAGGACACACTATGTGGGTCACGCTTGTCATCCCGTGGCCGTACATTCTCCGCACAACTCATAAATTATACGTTCTACCACTAAGTTCTAGGCTTCTAGACCTGGACGTCTACGAAATTGTCAGTTACTTTAACAACGTTAATTAATTTTGACACCGACTACATGATGCTTAACAGTATCCAAATTGATATATGTTAAGTAAATTTATAACACGATAACACCAGCGCTTATTTTACTCTTAGTCAAATCCTAATACATTTCATTAACCGCAACGATGATCATTTCTATGCAATACATTGTATAAGCTTTAATACAAGTCACAAATATAAAATACGAAAGACGTTTTTTTTATACCTTACTTGCTTTATTCACTTCAGTACTTTTATAAACGGTTTAACACAATGAAGGTGGAGGGATATGTGCTAGATGAATAACATAACAACATAATACAACGTAGAAAATCAAAAGGTAGACCTTTCCCGTTTTAGGCAATAGTCTGTCTGAATAATAAGATTTGAACAAAAATGAGAATTGAAAAGTTAAAAACAAAAGACTGGCATATGT
>JAODUI010000029.1:3892412-3910753 GCA_027563995.1 Papilio gigon | reverse complement strand
TAAAAAAAACACAAAATATCACGAACACATTTATCTAAAAGGTGTAAATATCACATTTATTTATTGTGTATACCAGTTATTTTCTGAAAATTTAACATATCTCTTACTAAAACTACACGTGATTATTGGTATTTTACGTGATATATTCCATGGGTGAGAGCGGGTCAAAAACTTGCTAAGAACATCACGTGATTAATGATCGTCCCCCAACTAACAATGCTCATAAAGACGGTCATGGCATTAGCAGAATTGGAGATTATACACATAATAAAAAACATTGTTACGATTTAAAAATTAAAAATAATTAATACGAGCTCATTAATATACAAAATAATGTGACAAAAAAAGCGTTTTAATTAGTTTTATCGTCGTTTCTTTTAGATATTCAGTAGAATGTCATCTAACACCTACATAACATCATATTTTCGTGTCAATGGAAATGTAGCGAGAAATTAATGTCGCAATCGTTCAATTGCCGTCAAATGACAATTCTTTAAAACATTAAGCTGCAAATTAATTTGTGTGTTAGCGTGCAATAATACAAAATTAACAAAAATGAAAATGAAACAAATGTACCATGTATGATATCTTGGAGGTATTATGTCAAATGTATTTAAAACAAACTATAAACATGTCTTGATACATTTGAATTGAATAGTAAAAATAAAAAAAAAAAACATAAGTTAGGAAATATTAAGAAATATAGCAAAGAAATTGTTCATACCTTCTTTTCAAGTAATTGACATTTGAAGTAAAGGAATTTCGGAAGCTTGAGAAAGACAGGGTTGATGTGGTCGCGGCCTGCGGGCCACAGATGCCAGGACACCCCGACCGCTCTATTTTGACAGCTCCTAATGCACCATAACATTTACATACAAATAGACAGACCAATCTCTTTTTAACTCATTACGAAACAATTAGCGCTCACCTAAGCTATCTTACTCGCAAATTGCGAGATTTAAGTCCAGAGCAGGACGAATTGCAGCAACGTAGTTTGAATAACGAGGTTGTACCTGAAAGAGAAATTCAATTAAACAAAGACAATTCTTTATTTATTAAATTATATTGAAAATCCCGATAAATTTGACTCTAGTTAGTCTGTAGCCGAGCGGTCATCAAATTTCACAGTCCATAACATTAAATACAATCACATTTTAATAGCTTAAAAAATGTCAACAATACGTCCTTTTTTCTTAAGGAACGAAGATATTTCGTCATTGTTTGAATAAAACCATACTAGAAGTAGGTATGCTGCAATTTGTACTGCGTGACAACATATAAATTCAGTAAATTATAATAGCTGACTCAGGACAACTATTGTCAAAAAAAATTATTTAAATGTACGTACATATAAAACAAATAATTCAAGTCACGTTAGGTTTAACGCAAAAGTCTCATTTGCAATAATATCAAGACGATAGTTTAAGAAGGAAATGTCGACATACAACCTCCTTTGTCAGTGTAAATTCGTAAAATGTCGCTAGTGTTCCTTATAAAAATAAATCTGTATCATTAACGTTCAATAAAATTCAATTATTAAACTATAACTCACTTTACAGGCGCAGTTAACAGTTAAAGTTAGTTTCCCGGCCACTGAGCTATAAAAATCAACCATAAACAACGAAGTTATAACCATAGAGGTAGGTATAAGTATAGCTTGTCGTAAACGCGCCCGCTGAATACCTTCTTGACCCAAAACGTGACACATTATATAGATAGGTACTTGCTTCGGACTCGGGAGGATCAAAGACCGAACGTTTGAGTCCCTTATTACGTGCACACTACAGACCCCTTATCCTTAAAAAAAAGTCTACTGAAATATTTTCACCGCCACAACCGTTGTATATTATAAAATTTAATTATTTCCCCTGCTTTACAATGCTATTTTAATTGGTCATTTAAAAAACGGAAACATGTTGAAGCAAATAATATAGAAATGTAGAAAAATATATGTATAAACACATTAAAAAAAATCGATTGGATAATAAGCTATTAAACCTTCACGCACCCCTATTGGCACAATTAAAAATAAAGACATCGTCGTGACCCAGTTCCAAGTTGAGTAACCGGTAGTCTCGGAGTGAATGAGGCGATCGGTAGCCCAGTATAACTAACATTTCATTCCTCGTTCTTTTCATTCCATTTTCATTCTTTACCTATCACCGACAAAAGACTACTAGCAGTTGTTTGATTTCAAATTGAACTAGATTGTTTAGGTTGTAAAAAATCTAATACAACCTAAGTTTCTACTTTCAGATTAAAAACGTCCTTTAAAATACATCTTTATTGTGGAGGGTTACGTAATTTCCGAGAGAGATTTATCTGTAACATCAAAAAGTCGTCGGTGTCGTATTTTTCAAAGAAAATTGTACACCGCGTTTCCACGCTTAGATTGATTTTGCAACTATTCGACCAGAAACTGATTTTATTTGTTCAAATAAAGGAAACACGGAGAAGAATAAGATTGAAAGGTCA
Source organism: Papilio gigon (assembly GCA_027563995.1). Lineage (NCBI taxonomy): Eukaryota > Metazoa > Arthropoda > Insecta > Lepidoptera > Papilionidae > Papilio > Papilio gigon. The sequence continues at coordinate 3,908,278 of JAODUI010000029.1, read as the reverse complement.
GAATGTTCTCAAGAGGTTTAGAAAATAAATCTAAATAGAATTTTTTCTTGGTTAACTCTCCGGTGATTTGTTGTTGAAATATTTGGAAACCTATTTCTGTTTTCATTCACGAATAAACTTGTATAGAATACGAATAGTTTTTGACGATAGAGATATATTTATTTGTTTTTTTGAGGCGTCTTTTCATTAGAACTCTGTTATCATTAAAGGTAGGAACTAGGTCGTACAAACTAAGAGTTATGCTTTTAGTTGATTAATTTTTTAACCACAATGTCTAGGGTTTTTTGAATAACAATTTAAGCGTCAATATCTTAATAAGTACGGAGTACCGATCTAGCGATCGTGGATTCGAATTCCACTATTCGATTATTATCAAGAACCATATTACACAAGCTTTTTCGAGCTTACCTCAAACGGTTACAAGATATTAATGTTTTACATAAATAACCACCAAGAAAATTTCAAAATTTAACGTCTACCGAAGCTTAGTTATATCTGGATTTGCGCCAAGTTTCTTAGTTTATTACGTTACGTAAGAACCTATTCAAAATCTCTATTGTTTAATCAATAAAAACACTGTGACACACGCGCTTCACATATATTACATAAACTACACGCAAATATCGGTTATGTAAATGAAAAAAAAAACAAACGTAAAAAATAAATTATCTTTAAGTCTATGTGAAATCTTAGTAGAAACTTTTTAAGGAAATTTCGAAAACGGTCGAACGTAAAATTCGACACACATAAAGTGAATGTGAAATAGTGCATACAGCAATTTTTATTTAAAAAAAAAATCTTTGTTCGAATTTCAACAATGGCCGACCCCTTGTTCGTTTTAATAATGCAACGTTTGCGTGTTAAAATTGCCATTCATCATTCCGCAGGCGTTCATTTAAAAAGAATTGCCATCGTCCTGCCTCGAAACCGAATAAACCACGAAATTGAAAATGCGTAGACTCGAGGGAATTCGATTCATTAGTATTCAGAAATGAAAGTGACTTCTGAACGTTTTTATTTACGTATGAAAAAGTACTACAACAAAATGGAATCGAGACGTTCCACCTTATCTCTTATTTTATATCCTAGCTTCATAATTCTTAGTTTAACAAATTTGTTTAACATGAAATAATTGAACTAAATTTTCTTAAACCGATCTTAAATAATAAAATGTTAGCTTTCTTTTAACAAATTAAATGTTAGGCCAATTAAAATATTTACCATGCTGTTTTACTTACATGATTTACAAATGCGATATAATTCTTATTTAGATACAAAAACTATACAAGCCGAATATATAACGAAATTCAATTTGTACTAGTAACCAGAATAGAAAAATTTGATGTATTTGATTACATTGTGCTTTTAATATTAAATGTATTAAAAGGTTTTAAAGTCCACTTCATATGTATAAAAGTGTTACAATAGCCGGACCATCCCCGCCCTACATCGGGGCACGTATTTGAACTTAACCCCGCTGCCACAATACAAGTGATTTGCGCTCGTTTTAATTCTCCCGGGACATATTTAATGAATGAACTACCACTTTAATATTCGCATATGTTACTTTGATACGATTACATTTATATAATAAAAAATATTTTACTTACAGTTATTGGGGCGAGCCGGGGAGGTAAGTAGTGTGTCTCGGAGCACTGGTGTGCGGTAACCAACACGAAAATGAGTGAAATGGGCTCCCTTACGAGATACTGATGTGAAAATCGGCGGGACAGCGCAAGCCACTGGATTATTGATTTTGGGCGGAGACATGTCCGCCGATCGTAACGCCCTCTTTTCTAACAGAGGTTTACAATGAAAATTGTATGAAATGTTCACTAGATGGCGCCTTTTCTTAGTAGTGAAAAAATTAAGTTTAATTCATATTTACATGATTTTCTTGTTCTTATCTGAAATCGTTTGTTTTTTAGTTGTCTCTTGATAAATCGGATATAACTAGATGTTAATTAAAGTTATGTCATTTAATATAGTGCATTAATCTTTAGTTACAGACTCGTATTCTTAGACGCGTAAAAGAGGCTTTATAGGAAAGCTGAATCTTCTAATCTTTAACATTCAAGTAGGAACTAAAACTATTTAATTCAACGAACGACATCTTAATAAAATGAAAATTGTAAATTTATTGACGCGTTGAAATCTTTTCCAAGTTCATTACATAAAGAAAAACTTTACATTCTTAAAACAACTAGTTTCATAGCAAATAAAAAATACTACTTAAAATTGAGTCGTTTGTCATTCTCAGAATGGCTACGTTATAACAAGTTAAACAGGATTTAAAAAGCGCAAACGTCCAGACTAGTTCCAATACAAAAACAGACGTAAAAAAAAGTTAGAGTTTGGGAAGGATCATCGGGTGCCATACCTGGCTGTTGCTATGTGTGAGTGACGTGTACATGTGTTGTGTTTACGTGTACGTGTGTCGTAATTGCGAGCAGCACCACCGACGCAACATTTCATAGAACACAAGTTCACACTAGAGTTTAGCAATGCATTGATTTCAATATATTATGTTCATCAGATTAAGATATTGTCATGACAATGATATTTAAATTAGCATATTTATAATTCAAATCACATGCAGTATTCTATTTAGATCATTATGACAGCAATAAATATTTGTCTGTTCTTAAATTATCAGAGCAAATTAACTATGACTATCCATAATGTGATAACCTTATGTGAGCACGTCGGAGAGGCGCTGGTATCGCAGTTCGTGCTGTAATAAAATATACTAAGCCATAGGAAATGTAAAATAATAAAAAAATCATGACAAAACCGTTACAGTACGACAAAGATCTTGTAAAACTTTTTAGGTATTGATAGAGGGCGCTAGTGAGGTATTTTTACCTTAACTTTAGTTCGACTCACGCCAACCTTGTTAAGTCTGTATCTTTTTATTGCCTTTGAATTATCAATTGTAAATGTTTGTTGTTAATAGTTTTTGTCATAAGTTTAATCGTCGTTCTTTTGTTTTTCAATTCCAATTAATGAAATGTTAATAAATTACCTAATAAAAAAAAAGAACAACGATAGTATGAAAAGGAACACTTTCAAATCTTATTTTGATTTGTAACGTAATATAAAACAATATATAAAAATGCATATATAAAATGTGTACTCTATATGTGCAGGTTTCGATTTAGTCCCTGCCGTATATGGTCAGACACAAACAAAATATCTTTAGCAAACATTAACACAATAGGTACGAGTGTGGACGCATCCGTTCACAGAAAGTAAAGTTACGCTGGCTTCACACGAGGACAGAACAGTGAAGCAGAACAATACTGCTGTTGTTTCACTAGTTACTCGTGTATTCTGACAATATTACCTTTACTTGCAATTTGAACAAAAGCATAAGATACCTAAAGTTTTATATATACCTAAAGTATGGACACAAGTTTCAGGAAATTCAGGGTTACTATCAAAACCACACTCCCCTGTCTTGGCATGTACACAATACTATGTTCTCGTATGTACTGTTACGTTTGCAGTACACACATATTACTTTACCCACCCGACAACCTCTCAACATCGAAGGGTTCGCTATAAGAGAACTCTTTTATAGTCAAGCTCGGTTTTCCTTTGTTTTATTAAGTTATTTTTTTGTACAAAATAAAAAAACAAATACTATTATATCCTAACATTCCACCTCGCGACTGTCCTCGTGCGAAATAAGCCTTAGTTCTTGTAAGTTAGGCCGGTTACTTGCGCAGGCTGTCAGTGTGACTCGGTCCCTCGCGCCGGACGGCCGCCATGTTGCGCTGACGACTGTCAAACAAACAAACCGTGGTTTAACTTTTGTGAGCAGTGTAACGTTGAATTGGACAACATGTGGCCGGTGTGTTATCTAGTCGGCGCGCTGGCGTTAGCAGCAGCTCAGGTGATTATGCATATGCAACTGACGAACGATGATCTCAGCGCTTAGAAGCGTTACCTTCTATGCTTTAAGGTTTATTTTAGACGTTCTTATAAGATTATCCAATCAGAATATTACTTTTTTTTTTTTTATTCACGTACTATTTTCAAGGTTTTATTAATGATATAACAAATGACACGATAAATAAGTTATGAATTAAAACGATTAAATGTCAATAAAAAGATAATTTAAGTAAATGAATATCAATTATTAGTAATCAACGTTTTGTTTCATTAGGAAGATACCAATTATTGACAAAATAAGTTGTCGTGTTTGTGCAGTGAAAGCATCCAGCGGTGCATGAAGCATAACTGATAAGTTATCTATCATAAAAATAATAATTTATTGTTTTAATTTGTTTTGCAATTTATTAGTACATATAAACACTCGACAGTTACGCGCGACGACGTAATACTTGTAACCCAGTTAGCGTCCGTAACAGATCATACAACACTCGACTCTCCGCATGGGAAAATGTTATTCTGTTACATAAACGCTTAGTTTACAAACTCCACAAATCAATTAGCCAGTATAATAAAACTTTATTTCATTACCAACATTAATACTACCTCTACGTAATACGTCTCGGTATATATAAACTATAAAAAAAAAAAACCTTGGCACGGCATTTGCTATTAAAAGAATGTGAGTACAGACTATGTAAATTATTTAGACCTTACTTGATCAGCTGCTGTTCGAATGTAAATATTGACCGTTTTCAACACGAATGCTGCTAAAATGCAGATAATGTTACCAAAGTTATTCATTATTTCTCATCCGAATCGAGTTTAAGACAATGAATAACAGGTTATAAATATTAATATAGCGTGGGTCGGTTGCATTATAGTCTGTGCGGAGTGTACAGGGTATGGCCTACCTCTACCTTATAAGGAGGAGGTGTAGGACAACATTTGAGATAGTGAGACATGCCCGCAAGGCTACTGGCGCCTACGCTTAAATTCAATTCTAAACTGATTCAGCCGAATATCAGCATATTTCGTACAAATGTTTAATACATTCAAGACCCCGTTACAAACTTGAAGTGTTACTTTACCGGATATAGCGTTCACTTAGTTTGTTTAACGCGTTTTAAACATATTCAAGGTCATTTGACTCGAATGTAGTAAGAATTTTTCTATGAATCGTTTTATATAATTATTGCACGCTACCTCTATAAGAATACCGTTGTACAAAGCAATGTTCATACCACAAGAGTTTGTCTTAAAATGTATTTTAATATTACTAATTACTTTTCAGTTCATTGCATGTAGTTTATTGAATACCGTAATCTTAGAAGTATTTTGCAGTATAACATTTTAGCCCATGTTCAATTTAATTTACTAGAATTCTGCACATGCCGTCACACAACCGTGACAAAGAATGAAACAATGTCCTTGTCAAGTCATCAAGAAGATATACGTGGATATCGTATTGATATAACTTATTGCAGTAACATAAAGTTGACAGTTAACCCACACACAGACATCGTGACACATAAACTATTGTTTTTTTTATTACATATAAATTACTTTTGTAATCCACCGTTTGTTTAGTGCGATAGATTAAATTTTAAACTATAATTTACGGTGAATAACGCAACCTGACCATCTGCAACTTAGGTCTGTTCACTATACATGTGAGGCATTCAACAGCGTCACATATCTAGAGTATCTTTTAATAAAGTCAAAAAGCAACCGTATCCAGTATCTTTTTCTGCAATACCCCTGCATTGTCGCTGCACCGGAAATGAGAGTTACAACAATAATAACACTATAAAACTTAACACAGTTATTGCAAGCTTATGAACAGTTAGTTTAATAATGAAAAATCAAGGTTTAATTCATATGTAGTTCGGTGGATAATGTTCGTCTTCGGAAGTCAGTTCGGTTCCTACACCTACATGTTAGTTAAACTGTGACTTTTAATTAGAGGAGTATAGTTGCTTGAAAGTTACAGGTAAGAACATGTATTGAAAATACAGGGTGAAATATGTTTGATAAATGCAAATATTAAATTAAATTACAATACAACGAAATGAACAAGTGTGATTCAAGACGGGCTGTGTCAATAGTTTTGTAGCTGAGTTATGCAGTGCAAGTGGCGCCGACAACTATCATTCATGGAAACAACTGTGACTCAAGACGTATTGACTCACTACGCATGCAGAGTAGGCCCCATCGGTGAATCTACTTAAATATTAAAAACTACGTGAACAGTATGTCAAGTTAACGCGGAACTAAATCATTATTCTACAGACACGCACCTGAGAGAAAAATTAAAATATATATTGAAAATACGATTATTACAAACGTAACATAAGAGCGTCGATAGCGCAGTTATTAAGCGCTTAACTGGACAGGACCGTAGTCGACATTGTCCATGTTCGATCCTCGGCATGTACCAGTCTGTTTTTCGCTTTTTGAATTTCATATTTACATTATCCCGCCTTCTTATGGTGAAGGAAAACATCGAGAAGCAATCTGCACAAATCTGCAAAAAATCGAAAGATATGTGTGAAGTCAACCAACACTGGGCCAGCGTAGTTGGCTATTGCCTAGTCGCCCTTATTGATAGGATATATGTAGAGGACGTATACTGAGCTGGTCATCAAATGTAATATTATAAAACAAGCAATTATTACATCTAAGAAAATGATTACGTTAGAAAAAAAGAAGGTTAGCTAGGACCGAACTAATTCTGACACACACAAGAAACTAATTAATCTGCTTAGTCACGATTCATCAGAGATTGACTTGCAATATGTATAATATTAAAAAACTATAATAAGTTTATTATTAAACACGATAACATCTACTTAATAGTATCATGTAATTATTTTAATAATACACAGCTAAACTAAATCAAGTCTTAATAATGATAAAAGTCGAAATATTGGAATGCTTCATTAAAATTTTTGAACAGCATAAATGGATTTAACTGTTACAAATATACTTAGTTGAATAAAATTGATCTAATAAAAACTGCAATATGTTTTTATGTAAATTATTTATTTTAACTAAAGAGCATTATTTTTAAAAGGGCAACAGTCGTTGGGAGATTATCAATTTTGACAATAACAAGCGCCTCTTTATCGCGTCTTCCTTCACAATAAGGATGCGAGAAAGTTTAAAAATAGTACCTACTTAAATGGTTAAGTTTGCGGATATATTCGATTCAAGTATAGTATGAGAGAAAACGTTATTCATAATTTAATGTACATTTTCCTGTTTTATTATAAACACTTGCAGTACAAATTTACATGCATTAAAACTTACATACTGAACTCATCCATTCTTGTTGAAATTTTATTTTTTTATATCAATATTGTCATGTAACTTACAATTATCCATCTCAATATTTACCTTTTTTTAAGTAAGTCCTTCTTTGTAGATAATTAAGCAAAGAAAACAACGACAAGAAGCCGTTTAATCGATTTAGATGTTTTGAGGATATCAATCGATTCGTATTGTTCAACGGAGTATTATATAATTAAACTTATATTACATAATACAATCAGTGTTATATACTTATTGGTACATAAGTTATAACATTGTCTAGTTATGGCAGCAAGCTACAAGCGACAGGCTTGTCGGCGCAGCATGACATCACATTACACGCCAACAAATGGAACAAAGCACATCATTGTAGACACGTGACGTGCGACGAATAACTATAGAACGCTCAAGGAGAACCGCGTTACGCTCTTGTATGCTATTCAATTTACACAACCAATTGTTGTTAAGTATTTTTAAAGTTGTCGTAAATAGCTGTATCATGATTTGACATTCTTATTCAAGATACGCACTTCTATGTCTTCCTTGGAAGAATATTGTATACTTTTGTGAGAATATTATTTAGACATTGTCTTATTTAGGTCCGTGACAAAACACTAACGTCACACTCAATATGTGATAGGTGCATCAGGGTTTCGTCCAACAAATCTAACAGTGTTCATTCCAATTGTCTCATTTCTGCCAATCAATCTAATTAAAGATAATATGTTTTCTTTTTTTAATATATTCAATTGTCCATCCTTACAATTGTAATGCATCGATGTTTACCTTAGCGTGTTAGCTGCGAGCTGTCTATCGACGTCGGCGCGTGCGACCTCCGCTCTAACAAGGTCACGTCTTCCTTCGCCGTCCGGCCTTATACTTTACCTGTTGCAGTTGCTCCCTCTGTAATTAAGATTCTTCATTATTCTATCGTGTTTCGGTAATCAAATTGCTAGTTAAGAGATTCAGATTGAGTCTTAAAATTTAAATAGTTATAGTTAACATCATTAGATCTATCAATGTTTCTGACCTATTTTTGCCGTCTATGGAGCTGATGATTACTATTCGAATTATACCCGTGATTGTCAAAGATACGGTCAAGTGTATATTATTCTTCAAATTAATTCCTATTTTATAAAGTGAGGGCGTAAGGTTAAGAAGTCATGGGTAGGTTGCGTGAACGTGACATGATTGAGAAGGGCGTGACGATTTCTCCATAGATAAAGTAACGTTCTACTGACGATACCGCTAACCTAATGTAATTCTGGCTACGGGGACTAATATGACGAATGAAAGATTGATTTTAAAGATGATAACATGACTGGGTTATATAATTTTCCACTTTACTCATTCATAATGTAAATATCTTTGTCGGAGCCGCTCTGATTGTTTCGGCCGCGGGCCATCATGATGTGTATCACCGCGGAAATGGCCACTGCTACGCCAGCGCCACCTTCCGCTGTCGTAATGCCTTCACACAATCAGATAACACAAGCTTTCGCAATGGTCAAGTTTCACGCAATGATAGACTTAGTTTATCATTATAAGCGCCAATAGCCAAATTGTTAAGGGTACGAATTTCCAATCATCAGGCCGAATGTTCGTATCCGACCATTCGACTATTGCAGTGAACCATAACCTAGTACAAGCCTAGAGCTTAGTTAGAGTGGTAAAAGAAATATTTGGAAATGAACAAGAAATCTGCTAATATTAAGAAAAACGCAAGTAACAGACATATCATACTGTACTAATAAATACTTTGATCTTATAATAATAAAACATACTATATAAAGACAATTCCTTTAACCTAGAATAAAAATATCTAGCATAGCAATTATACTAGACCAGTTGTTCAATATGGGTTTACAACTTAAAGCCAAGGAAAATGTAATTAACGTTTGTAAGCAATGAAAACAGTAAGCTGTCTTTTCGATTACGTACCTTAAAAATAAATAATTACAACCGTATTAACGCATCTGTGGTTTCTCTAGTATTGGGGATGTCCATGGGCGTCGTTTATCTGCCTGTCATCCCGCCTCTCGTTTGCCCCCTTTTTATTATAAAAAAGAAGGCTCTTAAAGCGAACTATGTAATATGAACGTGAGAGACATTTGGCTTATAGAAGGAAACTTGTCTTTCCGAAAAATGTTGTGATAATAATTGCAGGCTTACGTCATACCATATCTAAATTGTTTACTATACGAGATGTTACAAGTTAGAAGCATGTCTGTGACACATTGTTTCTCGTCTCCGTCGTCGACAGTGAAACAAAAAACCATGCGAATCGTCTCACGTGTGATAACGTCTGACACTTTTCAATTTTCCACATGTAATAAATACAAATAGACAATCAATTTTAGAATATCCCACGCTTGTTTACAATGTATAAATCATTTACAAGGTCATTTTTATACACAGACCTCGACAACTATGAAATTAATATTATTGTGTAGGTTGTAACCTATACAATCATTTTGATTTGTAAAAGTATTTTTTTTTCTTCAAACACAATTTTTTTTTATATTCGAGAAGGGAGGAAACGAATGGCTGGATCACAAAAGTGATCATGAACGCCCATAGACATCTGCAATACTATAAGAACCACGGGCACGTTGCCGGCCATTGAAATGAACAATGAACTTAGTTTCAACAAAAACACATAGTACTATTTTTAAATGCTACTGCTCTAACTTCTGTTCAAATTTTTGCATTCTGAACCAGAGACAACACTTTTTTCTTTTTAAACACTTTTTTAATAATTACGATACGAATAAACAAATGCCATGTTTGTTTTTAACAGACATACGAAATACTGTTACTTTTGAAGGATAAAAAAATCTCAATAAATTGTGTCCGGTAAATGTCGCGTTTATTATTCTGTGAATATAAACGGTACAAGCTTGGAATGTAGCTTATTAAGTTATCTTACAACGTACATTCAAGTAACTTAAATAAGTAACTGAAGAACTAGTTTTTTGATTTCAATACAACAATTGCCATCTTGTTTTTTATATATTTTTTTTCATTCCAACGTCTTGCCGCAAATACAGTGCCACGTAGAATTAAAATTATATATCGATTGATATACTAGCAGATATAAGAAATTAATTCTGTGAATTCCGCAATATCAAAAAGAAAGATTTCATCAAAAGATGCTATATAGTAAACTCAAATAGTTTGCACAGATAAAAAACGCTTCAGCAAAACCGAAGTCGTCTACACGTTTGGGAGATTTTAATCGTACACGTTGACCCTACCGAGAACGAATTTCAAAGTTATAAAAAATTCGCCCGTCAAGTATTAAGATAATGCAGCTTCGGGAATTCCCCGAAATGGTTTCTAGTCGAATAAAAGTTGCCGTATTTTTATAGAAGGATAAAAAATTTATACAATTTTTTAGTAGCGAAGTATGTCAACATTGACGCTTAATAATACGCTATGAAATAACACGAATAAATAGGTAACTGTAGTTAAAGAATTTTATAGCAAAATGATTGCAACAAATCGTATGTCCGGCGTAACGCGTATTGTATGAGCGTCGGGAGCTCAAAAGTGTGTGTCATTAGATACGCCGATCGCCAACAGCAATCATTCAACACTTCCTCTTGCAGACGTCCAAGTTCCTAACAATACATCACGGCTTCCGTGGGAAACTGCACGCACCATTCAAACAACATTTTAAGTGTAAAATTATGGGTACAAACACAAATTGTTTTAATTTACACTATACAAAGGTCACTAACGACTTTTAAATTGATATTTAAAAGTCGGTTAATAGTATAAAAAGATAGTTAGATTTTATATCAATTGAGGGACACTTTATAACGTCAAACTTTAGAAAAGAGCGCCATTTTGTAACTCTCATATGTGAGCCATTTAACAACACTAGTATGATCGATATTGTTAAAAGTTATTGAGTCTTTGCCATTTGTCTATGACTGATGGATGAGGTTACTTTTGACGCGACTTTTTGACAGATTGAATGACACGAACACATGTTTTGTTCGGTATTTTGTGTTATTTATATAAATTATTTTAAAATGTAGTTTGAAACGTAATTTATCGTCATAGTACAAACGGTGGAGTTAGTTTGAAAAGTAATTACATCGGTACCTAGTTGTAAGTCATTGTTTAACCAATTGATATATTGACGTCTGTATACACTACCTCGTGATAAACGAAACATAGTTAATGACTCAAGTAGTCTATATGGTATTGGGTTCAGGCCTGTCGTAAGACACACGGCGCGACGTGACGTAGGCGAATCGAAGCGGACCGGTTGCCAGATTACATCAAACACGACACATATACTCCGGTGAACTCATATTTGCACTTACATAATGGTATAGGCTGTGCAAGGCAAATATAGTCTCAATGCATATTGGGAAACAATTACGTAAAACGGTACCTTTTTCAAACATTGACAACACATCTGTGACGGCAATTTTAAGTCTATTCTTTCGATTATAATTTACATGATGTTGTTTATAAAAAAAAACAAATGAGTGTCGCAATTTGTTTGATGGATACAATAATCTAGCTACGTAATAATTTGTTTTTCATTGACACGTTCGCTACGAAACGAGGTCTAAATAATTCCTAATGCAACTTCCTTATGGTACAAAGGGCGTAACTGTTGATACGGGAGATGGGGTCTAATGGACCGCGTACCGTACTAACGTCTTGTCACGAAGCGGGTCGATAACACCTCGTACCGCAGGGACGGAAAGTGCGCAAAAATTGATGCCGCAGCGAACGTATTAAAACAGTTTGTGTCTTGGTCTCTTGAATTTAAAAACTTGATCTATAATAAAGTTATTCACACGGGTAAAATGATATCATACTTACATTATTTTTTATCGTGTCGAAAACAAATACTTTGTCACGTTAGAAAGTATACGAAATAAAACATATAATGTAACCATAGAATGTATGGCGATATTTTATAATTTGGAGCAAACGGTTCAAATCGGTACCGCTTTGTACGCTCACGTTTCAAAAATTTGCTCGGTAATTGAACAAACTTTGCAATGTTCGAAATCACAAGTCGACAAGAAGTGGACAGTTACATTGATGTTACTATTTCGACTGTTATTCAATATTTCAAATTTCGAACGTTCGAGAAAATTAATACAGTTGGAACAGATCTTGTTATACACGTTGCAATCGTATATCATAGCAAGGTTCTATAATAAAATGATACGGGTGTTAGATAAACGGATGTCGAGTCCGAGATACGTTATTGAACAACTGACTTAATTGAAAGATGATACAGTTTGCACCGATGTTTGTACTAAGGTTTTTTTTTTATTTCTATCTACTTTTTTTATATTAAACCTGAAATAACAGTTTGTATAGATTAGTATTTGGTTTTGAAGATAAAATTTTCGAAAGCGTTCTTAAGAGCTTTTTAAGGATTACTCGAAGTGATAAGCTCGCCCGAATTAAAAAATAATAATTTAAGCGCCAATAGCCTAATGGTTAGGGTTACGAATTTTCTATCATGTGATAGAGAGTTCGAATCCCGTCATTCGATTATTGTCGTGGACCATATCTTGACACAAACTTAGCTTAATTGGAGTGGCAAAAGAAACATTAGTAAATTAACAAAAATCTGCTAATATATTATTAAAAAAAAACAATACAAACGATTAACGTCATATAATAGGTAGATTACGTATACAACTAGCTAGGGTAGGTATTTAACTAGTAGATATGTTTAACTACAGGTTAAATTGTGGCCCAAATCTAAATACATTGCGATGGCAATCTCGATTGCAAAACGTAAGTACGAGTAGATGGCCTTCGGAGCCCGGCCCATTGTTAAGTCGACAGCTTTTATATCTGATTATTAAATAGTGCTGTTTAATTTATAATCAAATATAGAGTTTACTAATCGCTTAAAACAATACCCTTTCAATTTCAATGTGGAAATATTCATTGCATTTCATTATTAAACAATCTGTTACTCACACTCGACGACTGCGTCGATGCGTCGACTTGCTTTCAATGCCATGAGTCAAACTAAAATATATTATTTCCGATTAATACATCAAAATAAAATGTATAAAGAGTAATGTAGTATACTAAATAAAATCCCAAGTTGTGGTATTTATTATCAGGTTAGACCATAATAATGTTATTAGACTATTCGAAATATTTTTCCTGACAAAGCAGAAGTAAGCAAGAGGCGAGTGATCGGTGCGACCTGCGCCCCGTCCGTTGACCTCAGCCCTGCGCGCCTCCCGACCGACTGTACCTCAACCTCAAGAATGCTACAAAAGCTTGCCCATTACCTACTTACAGTACTCTTACGCATCTGAAGAAATTACATTTGAAAAGAATGAATATGGAACGTGGTCTACAGGAGACGGCGACTTTTCTTATTTATGACTTAAAGTTACTGAAGAATACTATGCTGCGTTTTAATCTAAAATGAAAATTGTTATCGTCTTTTTTTCGGTTTTCATTGCTGAAACTATTGCATAATATATTGGTAACGCTATGATGTTTAAAATCGGAGGCAACAATATGTTTATGTCGAATTTCACGACATGGTTTTAAAAGCCTTATAATCTGTAAATGACGCTTATTGTTTTCAGTTTCTTCAGTATTATCCGTGTTTTGTTTCTTCTGTATTAGTTAAATGTAAATTATGGGATTGACATATTCTTAAAAACAAAAGCCCGAATAAAATATAAAGAAAGAAAAATGGATTTGTGCGGAAATAGTTTTTTAGTGACAAACGATAACATTATAACTGAACTGGCGTAATACAACTTTATAGCATAAATTAAAAAAAATGTTGATACAATAACGGAATTATTTAATTCATTACACAATTATTACTGTAGGTACTTTAAAATAATTTTGATTTTAGAAAGTAAACAGTGCGAAGCAAATTTTGTTAATTAACTTCTAAAATAATTCAAAACAAAAACTATTTTTCCTTGGATGTAAGTTATTCATTATTTTAACCTTAACCCACTGGTTATGGTATGATGATTTTTTATTAAAATACCAACGAAAAATTGTGCAATTGCTTAATCTCTAACTTACATCATAGTAATCAAGTTATTTAAAATTAACGAATAATCAAAGCAAATAACACATCTCTACTCGTCCGTACCTATATCTTATAAAATGTTTTCGTGAGACAAGAAAATAGCTTTCATAACATGTCGTCGCCGCCGGCCTAGCTCTGCTGTTATAAATCTTCGCAATTCGCTCACGTATCTACCATTTATGGCATATTTTAGCTGAAATAAATTCGGTCATTAACCCGTATTCATATATAGCTGGTTTATCGGCAACTTGAATAATACTGAGATAAATGACGATTAAGTCAGAGAGCCCGTGTTAATTTATTAAAAACATATGTATGGATCAATAAAGACTTCTTTATTATCTCAACGTAGTAATATAATCCATTTTTCGTTTAGCTGACACATCGGAGTCGTTAGATAATTAATGATGGAATCTCATAGTTCACTTTTCTCATACTAAATCTACACAAAGTGTTTCCTTACTGACGATTTTAAGACTCTGAGTACAACGGTTAATTGTTCTACAATGTATTTATTTGTTTCTGTCAGAACACGGAAAGCAGCGGCGAGTTCTCGCCGGCGGTGAAGGCGACATGCAAGACGGGCGTCATGTCCATCAACATTGAGTTCAACCAGCCTTTCAATGGTATTGCACACGCCAGAGAGTTCAGGTATTCTATATATCTTTAGAATCAAGGAATTTATATCACTGATATAGTGAACATGAAGCAAGTGAGCCAGCTTTTTATTATTATAAATAAATACACATATAAGTTGCTGTTTGTAGGACGCCGGCGTGCATGGCGACGGGCAACGGCAGCGAGTCCCTCAACTTCGACATTAGTCTGATGGCGGCACCAGGCGCTCCTGACTACTGCGGCGTCTTCTGGAATAACGTTAGTATAACGCCGCATATATCCTAAGCTAGGGAATGACTCTAACCATACAGCTAACTGCTGGCTAGGAAAGGCGTCAACGGAAGATGAGTTGTCCTGCTAAGTCAGTTGCGCCCTCTTACGTTAAAAGTATGAACTTGTCGATTGTATTCTACAAATACAAAATTCTCAATTTAATATTTGTTGAATAAATGTTCTCAGCGTACGGACGAGCGGTCGCTGCCGCTGGCGGTGCGGGTTCACAGGACGCTGGAGCTGGCTGACGACAAGTTTTACGTCATCACCTGCGGCAAGACCGGCTTCAAGAACTCTAGGTAACGACTACACGTACTGTATCAACTGGCTGGCATTCCCCAACAGTGCGGTTTTCGCACAGCTACTTGCCGCGCACAACCGCGTTGTGGAATGGTCTGTCCTCGTTGGTAAATCCAAACCAGTATGACTTAGGGTGTTTAAGAATCCAGCGTGCCTCTTTTTTAAAGACCGGAAACGCATCTGTGGTTCCTCTGGTATAGCTGATATCTGGGCGTCGATGATTACCTCGTTATCCCGTAGCTCGTTTAGCCACTTCTCTAATAAAAACAAATTCAAATAATTAAATACATTGTAGTTGAATTACAATTACGTGATGTAGTTATGTGGTTGACTATGGCCTAGTCACCCCTAATAATAGGGTAGGCTCCGAGCCCCTCGGTGGGGACGTATAGTGAGCTGA